>UESW01001655.1:205320-295783 GCA_900491605.1 Calamus simplicifolius
GAACAACTTGCAGATATATTAACAAAACCCTTAAGTGAAGAGAGATTTTGTTATCTTAGAGGAGAATTAGGAGTTTGTGATCCTTTGGAATAGTTTTCTGAAACTCTTAAGGACATCTATCTAGATTTCATCATTTTCTTGAAAAATCTTGATATTTCAATAAGGAAATCTATCTAGATCTTGATTCATTGTTTCCCCAATTGCTAAAGAACATTAATCTATAATTTGATGATTAATTTGAATAGTTTCAAATTCTTGAAACTTAATTTTTTATCTCTGAAACTGTTAGAGTCGACTCTGACAGTTTGTGGAGTCGACACCTGAGTTTTTGATGTTCTGTCTAAGTGATTAGAGCCGACTCTGGCTTTTGTGGAGCCGACTCTAATACGAGCGCTGACAGATTTTCTGGTTCGGAGCCGACACCCAGTTTTCGGGAGTCGACTCTAAGTCGAGCTAGGTCAAAAATAAAAAGGCGGAGTCGACCCCCAATCATTCCAATCGTCTCCTAAACCTATCCAAAGAACTCCAAAGCCTTTCCAACTTCCCCAATCTACTCAAAACCTTGATTAATCTTCCAATCTTCTCAATGGCACCTAAGAGGCGCGGATTCGTCGGTGGAGCATCCGTTCCAACGAAGAGACGCACTGTTCGGAGGCAACCTCGCCTTCTTCCTCTTCGGCCACTCAAGAGGATTCCCCTCCTTCACCATCTCACCCAAGGTTGATCATTTAGCCGGTAAGACCATTACCACTGGGAGAAAAGTTAACTTTGATTTATTTGAATCGGAAGGTTTCTCTATTGGAAGAAATTTGAAGGGAATGGGATGGGAAAAATGTGCTCACTAGATTTACCCACATATCCAGCCTTAGTAAGAGAGTTTTACAACGGATTAAGCAGAGGAGAAGGTGGATTAATAAGCATAGTAAGAGGAACAAGAGTGACAATAACCTGAGATTCTTGGAAACCTATTAGAAATGCCCACTGTCGGTTTAATGGAATATCAACATGAGGATAGAAGTGGAGCACTGACAAGGATGCTAGGAAGAGATGTGACTGAGTTTGAAGAAATCTTTGCAAATCAGTTGAATCTAGAACTCAGATTACTTCATAATATCTGTGGAAGAATCTTATTTCCAAAAATTGGTAGATTCGAGTATGTCTCGGAGCGAGACGTTCTGTTAATGGACTGCATAATTACTGGAAGGCCAGTCAATTTAGCTGGCATGATGATTGGATACATGGCAGAGGCAGCTACAAAGAAGAGATCAACACTGCCATACGGTATGATTCTGACACTTATCTTTAGAAGCCAAGGTGTGCTCATTATGGAGAATGAACCTTTAAGAAAACTGAGACACACTGATTATTATAGCATATCAACTATTCATAGAATGGGCTTCAAGAAATAAATGGTGTTTGGATGAAGGGAGGAAGAGAGGAAAGAGCAGAAGAGATGGAGCAGAGGAAACCAGAGTAGAAGACATCCCGGACCATCTACTGAGGGACCATCTGTCCCTGATCCATCTATTGCGGGACCTTCTTCAGCTGGACCTTCAGAGGCCGGACCTAGTTCTATTCCCTCACCTCCACATCAGCCTATAACAAATTCTGGGAGATTCTCTGATGAACAACTTGATCAGTTAAGAGCTTTGCTTGCTGAGTATGATAGTCAGAGATCTCAATGAAATTAATCAATTAAAAGAAGACTTTAATCAGTTGAAGGAAGAACTAAATTCGAGACTGGACATGCTATCCTTTACCTTAGGCAATTCTGTTGAATCCTTTGGAGCTGAGCTTCACAAGATCTTCGAAAGGATGGAAGGCATTGCCGATGGATCAGGATCTATGTTCATGCAACGGGTCAATTGAAGAAGGATATTGACCTTGCAGTCTCTCAAATCGAAGCTTGCCTTGAAAACTTTAAGAAATCACAAAAGGATGATGTAATGGAAATCATAGGTCATCTAAAGAAAATTGTATTCAAACACATCTGACCTTGATTTTGAGTTTGATAGTTTGTACTTAGGAAGTTTTTGAATATCTAATGTATTTCATTTTGAAATGTATATGAATCAACTAATGTAATGGTTCTTGCTTATGAAATGCAATTTCACATTTTCAAATTTGATTGCTTGGATCCCTATGCTTTATTGAGATTATAAATTTTTATATACTCTCCTTATTGCTGATAACAAAAAAGGGGGAGAGATAGTTGTGTATATGCAAAGAAAGAAAGATTGAATAGGAATATTGAATAGGAATATTGAATAATATATGCATAAAGAAAGAAAGAAAGGGGGAGAATTAATTGTTTATGCAAAATGAACTTGAAATGTTAATCAGTTAAAATTTGATGCTTATATAGAGGAGCTACTCAATGCAGGGGGAGCTTAACAAAAAGCTCATTTGCAATTTTATGCACATTAAGATTAAATATTCATATTGATGGATTATATTGAACTCATGCACAATTTTAAAGTTTACATTGAACATTGGCATCAAAACCTTAATTTCAAATGTTTAAAGTTAAAATGACTATAATCTTTAGTTTGATTGAATTTTTGAATGCATATACTCAAAGTTTTTGTTATCATCAAAAAGGGGGAGATTGTTGACCCAATTGATGATTTTGATGATTAACAAAACTATTTGAGTATAACTTTTGAAGGCTCTAATGATTTTGATTTAGTGTTTCAGATTATAAGACTATTGAATGATCAAAATCAGGAGTTACATAGTGTTCTGGATCGAATCTAATGTCTAGGTAAGAATTGCAGACATTAGAGTCGACTCCGAGAATCACAGAGCCGACTCCGGAACTGGCACGGTCATTAGAGTCGACTCCGAGACTGTTAGAGTCGACTCTCACAGAAGAAGCAGAAAGTCGATTTTTCTGGCCCCGACCTAGAGTCGACTCCGGGTAAGTTAGAGTCGACTCCGGAAAAGTTTCTTGTCGACCCCAGAAAAGCCAGAGACGACTCCGAAAATATCGTTTTAAAATGCCTCGAGCTAGAGCCGACTCCAGAAAAGTTAGAGTCGACTCCAACCCACCTGGAACGAAAAATAAAGTTGCCAGATCAGCTCTAACGGTAATATTTCTATTTTACCTTATTTCTAACGGATATATTTTGATACAAGGTACACTCCAACGGATAGTTTTCTTCCAAAAATGGTGTAAAAGAAATCTATAAAAAGGGAAGTCTATTGTTCAAAAAAAGAACGGAAAAATAGAAAGAAAAAGAGAGAAATCTGAGATAGACAAATCCCATTTCAAAAATCCGAGAGCTTGAATCTTGAGAGGAAAACCTTCTAGCTCAAATCCACTCCACTCCAAAAAGGCTCAAGAGGAATCCAAAGCGTTCAAATCAAGTCTTGGCGGATTTCCCAACTTGGAGAAAGGAGATTCATTTCTTGCTTTTCAACCCTTCTCAACTGCTTCAACTGTGAAGAATCGGAGCTGAGGCTTGATTCAATCCAGCAAGGAGAAGAAGAAAAGAAGAAAAGAAGAAAAGCTCAAAAGCCAACCTATCTTCAAATCAGGCTTTTCTAAACCTTGTTATTCTTAATTTGTATATTTGCTCATTGAGGAGCTTTGTATTCAAAACAATACTTATTTGTTTTTGCCTAGTTCAATCTGGGGGATTGAACTAGAGGAGGTAGTTTTACCTCGGTTTAAGCTTGTTTAAGCTTGGGTTAGTTGTGAGCCCGTGAAAAACAACGTTAGGGTTTTGTGCTGGTGAGCCCGTGAAAACCGGCTGGGTTCGTTGTGCGCCCGGAAAAACAACAAGTTTGAGTTGTGAGCTTGTAAAACAACTCTGCTGTAATCTAGGAGATTATAGTGTGGACCCAAGTGAATCTTGGGAGTGGACGTAGGTGTTGGATACACCGAACCACTATAAAATCTTTTGTGTTTGCAGTGTCTCATTGTCTCTTTCTCTATCTCTATCTTATTCACTGCACTTTATAGTTACCTTGCATTTGCCTTCATTAATCTCAAGCAAACTATTTTAAAAAGGGCTAATTTTTAAAGAACCCAATTCACCCCCCCCTCTTGGGTTGCCATCTGGGCCAATAGATCTTATAAAGCAATTTGTTTGATGAGTTGCATTTATGGTAGGACATAAGGATCATTGATGATATAAAATTACTGTGGCAATCCTATTTATTTACCAAAATGCCTTCAATAAATGATTCTATCATACAAAAAAAAAATCATTAAGGATTGCATTTGTAGTAGGACATCAAATGTACAACCACCTAAAATCTCATCCAAAAGGACTAGCCAATAAGATATCAAGTGGAAACTTTGATTCTGTATAAATACTCAAAAACTTTTTAATATATATAGCTAACATGGGATTAAACACTCGTCGTAAACTTTTCCTATTTTAGTCCTAATGTCCCATTAGCCTAATTAAAGGTATATATCCAAATCTACATCTAAATCAATCAATTCTAATTATAAACTCATGCATCCTATTTATAGTATTCTTTGGTATGAATAGGTTATGGGCTGACTCTACTTTAATACTATTGTAGCAATCTAGTTTTTATTTGGTATATAATTGACATGAGATGAAGTACTATAATTAATCTCTTATCAAATATTATAATAAAAATAAATACTACTGCCTATCAAAGTTAGGATTTACCATCATTACCATTTTAATGCTTATCATGTGAATTTTTATAATTAATTAATCGATAGGTAGGTCACAAGGTTAAAATTACACTTGTAGGTACGACCTTAGTACCATATCCATGATCATATTTCTCGATTTATGAATTAGGGCTTCAAGCTTGGAATCTTGAAGTGTTATTGCCCCTAAAATTTTACCTCAAGTAGCTATATTATAAGGGTACCCTCTTGTAGTTATATATGGGAGGGATTGATGGATCAAACTCCCAATTGTTCTAGAGAGAAAAAATTACAAGCTTGTAAAAATTATGTTGATTCACTATTAACTAGAGGGATTCATGGATCAGCTTAGGGATGTCAATTTTTTTCGTTTAGCCATTATCCGATCGATACCGTTTTTAACTGATCGAATAATCCTCGGTCTAAACGGCTTAACGGGTAATAGGATTTCTCATTAATGGCTAAACGGGTAAACGGTCTAGGAAAGGTATTCTTTGCTCCATCCCCGTTTACCTATTCCTATCCCCATTAGCTTTAAAATAATATTTAAATTATATATATATATATTAAATATATTAAAAATTAAAAATTAAAAATAAATAAAAAATATATAGTAAAATATGTTTAAATTTATTCTCTTTGACTCTTGCTCTTCCTTCTTTCACGAAGCCATCTCTTCTTTCACTAAGCCATCTCTTGCTCTTCCTTCTTTCACGATTCTCCATCTTATCATAAAAAAATTATTTTTTAATTTTTAATAAATTATAAATTTAATAAAATAATTTTATTTTTTATGTAAACGAATAAATGGATATCCATTGGGTACCCGTTTATCCGATCGAGTATTCCCGTCCTCGTCCCATTAATTATAACTGCTTAACGGGACAGAAAATAGGGATATTTTTTAACGGGGATAAGGACCAGTATAGGCTATCCCGAGCCATTCCCGAGCCATTGCCATTCCTAGATCAGCCTAACAAGCCAACCTGAGGCCTATTAGATTGGGTTAGTTTTGACTCTTTTGAGCTGATCCATGGGTTATTTTTTGTACATTCAAATTGAGCATAAGCTCAAAATTAAGGCCCGTATCAATTTTAAACTAAGAGCAAATAAAGCATTAGCTTGATTCTGACTTGGTCCAAGCTTGAGCCTAAATTAGATTTGGATCTAAGCCCAAATTAGGGCCAATAAATAAAAATAGAGAAAATCTTTTTGTACCACATGCGGTACAGAAACTCACGCAT
Organism: Calamus simplicifolius; assembly: GCA_900491605.1. Classification (NCBI taxonomy): domain Eukaryota; kingdom Viridiplantae; phylum Streptophyta; class Magnoliopsida; order Arecales; family Arecaceae; genus Calamus; species Calamus simplicifolius. Next base: position 211,204 of record UESW01001655.1, read on the forward strand.
CGCGCATGCTGATTGGCCGCACGGGTATGCAACCGCAAGTGTTAAGGATAATTTTATCCTTTTGCGCACCGCATGTATAACCCACACCATGCGCGGCCAATCAGTATGAGTGATGGACGCACTCTGCATCACATGCAGTGTAGGAAGATTTTTCCATAAAAGTAGAGGCCAAGAATCACCTAAGATAGAATTTGAGCTTAAAGGGGAAATAAAAAAACTCATGCACAGACCGGTCCAAGAGCATGCAATCATTTTTCTTCCAAAATCCTAACCAGGTTCTCTCATCCCCTCCTTCTCTCCGACTCTTTGCCCCTATTCCTCTTCTTTTATGCGTAGTTTTTTTTTTACCGCTTTTTTTGATCATTTCGATATTGAGATTTTGTTTAAATAAGTGTTTGTGGATGTGTTTAGAGAACTTTAATCTCTACGTTTCTTAGTTTGTAACTGAATAGCCATTAATTTGAGTAATGGTAATTTAGTTGGTATAACCTCTTGGTACCCTTCATATTTGTAACTGAATGGTCATTAATTTAACTAATGGCAATTTAGTTGGTGTAACCTCTTGGTTCTATGACCATCCATATTTATAACTGAATGGTCATTAACTTAAATAATGACAATTTTAGTTATAAGTGGCCATTCTATATTAAGTGTAATAACGGTAGGCCATTGTTAATAGATCAAGAAGATAACTCTCTCAATATATAGATCCAAAAATAGATCCACAAACAAATCAAATCAACAGAGTATAAGAAAAAGTTCTTGTCTACAATCGAGTTTTCATTAGTGCTGTGGTTTGGTGCAAACTCGATCAAGGCTTATCGTATCCTGTGGCGTATTTGCTATTCACCCATAGAGCATTCGAGAGGGTGCAAATAACGCTTAAGGAAAGCGTTCCGTGCATTATTCAAGCCTATCCTTAATTCAAGCCTATCCTTAACTTAATCTCTCGGTCCTTATTCTTATTGTTATCATTATCTATATCTAGTTTAACAATCTTAAGCGTTATTTGTATGAAGATCGAGACTACCGTATTCACAATCAAACTCATGAATCAAGACCTCGTGAGATTGGATCGTTTTGATGTCACCAATTTCACTGGTGGCAAGACAAACTCAAGTTCTTACTCATGGCGTTGAAGATCTTCCATGTGTTGGATCCAGATTTGGCCTCAATTCTTGAATTCACCACGGAGGACTCTGATGAACTCAAGACTGAAAGAAAGAAGAGGCGTGAAGATAAACTTATGCATTATCAGATCGCCTCTACGACCTCTATACCAACACACAATCTTCGCGGGAGATTTGAAATGCATTTAAATTCAAGTATAAGGCTAAGAAAGAAGGTACTAAGAAATTTATCATCTCTAAATACTTTGATTTTGAGATGAATGATGAGAAAGCAATTCTTGCACAGTGCATGAGTTGCAGATTATTGTCAACAAGTTGATAGCTCTAAAGATGAAGTCCCGAACCTTTTCAAGTCGGTGCAATTATTGCAAAGTTGCCACCATCTTGGAACGGATTTAGGAAGAAACTTCTTCACAACTCTGAGGATTATTCCTTGGAACAATTACAAAGCACCTTCGAATCGAGGAGGAATTGAGGGTGCATGAAAAGCTTAAAAAAATAGATATTGAAATTTTAAAGACAAATGCTGTGAGCAATCATAAGAAGTTTAAAAATCTAGAGAGAACAAACTTGGTCTCAAAAGAATCAAGATAAGTTCAAAAAATCCAACAAAATAAACCTTATGTGAGTTGCTTTGTTTGTGGCAAACATGGGCACTTTGCTCATGATTGCAAGCACCAAAAAGTATAAATTAATAAGGCAAATGCAACCGAAGTAGACGCAGAGATTGTCGCTACCGTGAGCGAAGTCATGGTGGTCAGAGGCAAGGTTCCTGGTTGGTGGTATGATACTTGTGCCACCGTCCATGTTTCCTATGACAAGTCAATTTTCAAGACTTATGTAGATATCACCGATGGACAAGAAATTCAAATGGGCAATGAAGGCCGGTTCAAGATGCTTGGGAAAGGAAGCGTGGATCTTCACTTCACTTCTAACAAGAAGATCACTTTGATCAATGTATTGTATATACCGGATACGATGAAAAATCTTATTAGTAAAAATTTATTGGGCAAACCGAGGATTAAAAGTGTATTTGAATCGAAAAAACTTATACTATCCCATAATGGTATTTTTGTTGAAAAAGGCTATTCTACTGATGGAATGGTCAAGCTTTGTATTGTTGATAATAATAATAATAATAATATCTTCTGCTTATATTGATGATTCCGTTACTTTATGGCATGGTAGATTAGCACATATTGGTATTAGCACTATGAAAAGATTAATTAAATGTGGCATGATTTCTTGCAATGTTGATAAGTTTAATAAATGTAAAATTTATATTAAATCAAAGATGACTAAGAAGTCATTTCATAGTGTAGAGAGAAATATTAATTTGCTAAAATTTATGCATAGCGATATTTGTGAGTTAAATGGTATGATAACTAGAGGTGGTAATAGATATTTCATTACTTTTATTGATGATTACTCTAGATATACATACATTTACTTACTTAAGCACAAAGATAAGGCTTTTCATGCTTTTAAAGTTTTTAAAGCAGAAGTTAAAAATTAATTAGGTAGAAATATTAAAATCCTTAGAAGTGATAGGGGTGGAGAATATTTTCCTAATGATTTTAATGTGTTTTGTGAATAACATGGAATCATACATGAATGTTCCGCACCATGCATACCTGAACAAAATGGGTTAGCAGAACGTAAAAACATAACACTTCTAGAGATGATAAATGCCATGTTGCTGCATTCTGAGTTGCCTTTTAATTTATGGGATGAAACATTATTATCTGCATATCATATTCTTAATAGAATTTCTACTAAAAAGAATAAGACATCTCCATATGAGTTATGAAAGGCAGAAAGCCTAATATAGGCTATTTTAAAGTATAGGGGCGTCTTGCTTATTATAAGAATACCGATCCTAAAAGGACCAAGTTGGGTCTTCGTGGAATTAGATGCGCTTTTGTAGGATATGTTACAAATAGCAAAGCCTATAGGCTCATTAATTTGGAGTCTAATGTGATAATAAAATCTAGAGATGTGGAGTTTTTGAGACTTTAATCACTTTCAGAAAGAATTCTCAAAGTTCCACAAATGAAGATTCTTGCGAGGAGAATACTTCAAAGGTTGTTGAAGAAGAACAACCGAAACTTCAAAAAAGTAATAGAATCTGAAAAGTTAAGGATTTAGGACCCGAAGAGATAGATTCTCAACTTATTTATTTCTATTGGTAGAAGGAAGTCAGAGAATATATTCGTAAGGTACTTATTGTTCTTCAAGTGGAAGACGATCCTAAAACCTTTAAGAAAGTAATGGCTTCGAGAGATTCTACTTTTTAAAAGAAAGCTATTCAAGATGAGATATAGAATCTATTATATCAAACTACACTTGGGAGTTTATCGATTTACCCAAAGGTTCTAAGCCTATTGGTAGTAAATGGGTGTTTAAGAAGAAGTATCATAGTGATGGTACTTTAAACACTTATAAGGCTAGACTAGTAGCTAAAGGTTTTCGACAAAAGAAAGGAATTGACTATTTTAATACATATGCACCTATAGTTAGAAGCCTAGAATAACAACAATTAGAGTATTATTTGCATTGGCTTCTTTGCACAACCTTTATATTCATCAAATGGATGTCAAAATGGCATCCTAAATGGTGATCTCAATGAGGAGGTCTATATGGAACAACCATAGGGTTTTGTTCTACCGAGTAATGAATATAAAGTGTGCAAGCTTGTTAAATCCTTGTATGGATTAAAACAAGCGCCCAAACGATGGCAAGAAAAGTTTGACTTAGTCATACTTCAAATGGATTTATTCACAAGTGTTTTTATATTAAAATGCATGGTGACTTTGTGGTATATGTGTGCCTTTATGTTAATGATATATTGATTATTAGCAATGAATTGAAAGGCATACAAGAACCGAAGATGTTTCTATTATCTACTTTTAAGATGAAAGATCTTAAACAGTTGATACTATTTTGGGCATCAAAGTGAAATAAAATAGTAGGGGTTTTGAACTTGGTCAATCACATTATGTTGAGAAAGTGTTACACAAGTTCAAACATTTAAAGTTTAAAGAAGTGAACACCCCATTTGATCCAAGTCTAAAAGCTTGAAAAGAATAGTGAATGAGCCGTGGCTCAACTTGAGTATGCAAGTGCTATTGGTTGTCTAATGTATTTGATGCAATGCACTAGATCTGATATAGCATTTGCAGTTAGTAAGCTGAGTAGGTTTACTAGCAACCCGAGTGTAGAACATTGGAAGGCTGTTGGTAGAGTCTTTGATTATCTTTTGAAAATCAAAAGACTAGGTCTACAATACTCTAAATTTCCTATTGTATTGAAAGGATATACCAATGCAAGTTGGATATCGAGTGTGGAAGATAGTAAATCTACCACTGGTTTGGTGTTTACACTAGCAGGTGGTGCAATATCTTAAAAATCCAAGAAACAAACTTGTATTATACACTCAACAATGGAGTCAGAGTTTATGGCTTTAGCTTCAGCAGGAAATGAGGCTGAATGGTTAAGGGATCTTCTATTGGAAATCTCATCGGCTTATGAGAATATTTCAACCGTATCGATACATTGTGATAGCCAAGCCACTTTAGCCAGAGCGTACAACGAAGTGCGCAATGGAAAGTCTAGACACATTAGTTTAAGACATGAGTATGTGAAGAAATTAATCAAAAATAAAATAATTTCTCTCACTTTTGTGCGATCAAGCTATAATCTAGTTGATCCACTTACCAAACCTCTAATAAGAGATTTATTGAAGATGACTTACAGAGGGATGGGTCTAAAACTCCTTGAGTATAGGTCCATCAATGATGGCAACCCAACCTAATACTAGGAAATGATTAGTCTTAGGTTCAATGGGTAACAACAAGTCAGTGGATTATAGCTGCACTTAGTATATAGTGCTGATTGTTACAAGTTGGAGGGTTGAGTTTTTTTGAACTTTTAATGAAGTTCAGTCATGTAGATAAGTATCTGTTGTAACAGAGATATTGAAAAAACTTCACCTATGTAAAACTTGAGATGGTGCCGTCTCAAGTGAGAGTTGAAGTTTCTCTTATGAAAAGGTTAATGAAATAGGATAAGCACATGGCCATAAATTGTGCTAAGTGAGTGGTGTAGAGTGTAGACAAGAAACTCCAAGGAGTGTGTGTGAAGTATTATTAGTTTTGACATAAGGAATAACTGGTTCAAAGCGTTTATGCTACCTAAAATTTTGTTAAAGCTTTGTGATATTTTCACTAAGGTTAGGTTCAATTCGAAAGATACCTAGCTGTATTAATGCTCCTTATCTTTAACTTCTTCTGATGAGGACTTAGTTTCAAATCGAAAGATACCTAGCTGTATTAATGCTCCTTATCTTTAACTTCTTCTGATGAGGACTTAGTTTGTTTTAAACAAGTAGAGGATTATTGAGATTTTGTTTAAATAAACTAAGTAATGTTTCTAGATGTGTTTAAAGAACTATAATCTCTTGGTCTCTTGGTATCATTAATTTGAGTAATGGCAATTTAGTTGGTGTAACCTCTTAGTCTCTTGGTCTTCTATGACCATTCATATTTGTAATTAAATGATCATTAATTTGAGTAATGGCAATTTAATTGGTATAACCACTTGGTCTCAAGGTCTTCCATGACCATTCATATTTGTAATAACTGAATGATCATTAACTTGAATACTAGTAATTTTAGTTATCAGTAGCCATTCTATATTGCCATTGTTAATGGAGCAATGGCTATATAAAGAAGATAACTCTTTCAATAGTATATAAATCCAAAAACAGATCCATAAACAAATCAAGTCAACAGAGTGTAAGAAAAAGTTGTCTATAATCGAGTTTTTATTAGTGCTTTGGTGCAAACTTGATCAAGACTTATTGTATCCTACGGCGTATTTGCTATTCACCCATAGAGCATTCGAGAGTGCAAATGGCGTATTTGCTATTCATCCACAGAGCATTCGAGAGTGCAAATAACGCTTAAGGATGGTGATTCAAGCCTATCCTTAACTTAATCTATCTCAGTCCTTATTCTTATTCTTATCATTATATATCTAGTTCAACATAGAAAGGAGGCCAAAAATGGCCATAGAACCCTATAAGGGATACAACGATAGCATTGAGGCAATGAGGCATGCAGATGGAGCCATGAGGATGTGACGAAGGTCAGCCGCGGAGTGTCCCACGAGGAGGATGATGAGGGCAATGATCGATGGTGACGCCGCCAGCGATGAAGTGATGGTGGCGTTTGAAGAGGCTAGTGGAATGGTCGCTCGGGTGGCCAACGAGGGGCCGAACGATGAACCTAAAAAAGGAACCCGCATACCACCAATGCTACTTGAAAGAAACACATGCAACAGCGAAACTCTGCCACTATGGATGGGATGTGATGCCTTCCAGCACTGCCATCTTCCTGTGCTCTACCCTCTCATGTCGCCACGATCGATCATCACCCTGCTGTAGTGCCTCTCGAGCTCTATCATCTCTCTCGCGCCTCTTGCTTCACCACGATCGCTTGCCGCTGTGGTGTCTTCCAAGCATGCATCATCATCATCATCTTTTTTTTTTACCTCTCGCATTGCCATGATTTGTTCATCGACGTATAACTGGAGCTCGAGTTGGCCTGGTAGTTTTAGGCCATGTTTGGACTTGAAAAATTTTTTTAAAAAAATGTTTGGGCCACAGTTTGGGTTAGAACCAGAAAGGAAAGCTCAAGCTCGGTGTGGGCAAATACATGGCCTGCCTTAGTCCGACTACTTTTTTTTTAGCTTTAAAAAAGCCTTTATGCATTGGATCCAAGGCATTTTATTCGATAATTAATGTGTAATGCATATCAAAAGTTATATATATATATATATATTATTATTTCACTATGCATATGCATGCCTTACGTATTAATCATAATTCAGCAAAAAAAATTTCTTTTAATCTTATTTTTAGCATATATATATATATATTTTAATTTCCGGCTGCTATTCTTGGCGCCGCATCTTGTTAGTGCTTGGCACATCCGCTAGAGGAATTAAATTTATGATATATTTGCCAAGCTTTAGTAGGAAATAATTTTTACCTTTGGTACTTAACAAGTCTGCAGCAAAGATCCATTTCGAAACGTAGCACCAAATGACGATTTGACTGGATGACAGCAGGAATGGTACGTTACGTTGTACCAGCATGGATAGCAATGGCAAAAGTTGCGATACATTACAATAATATATAGGAGGCGGCTGTCCTTGACGAAACATGGATGCAGAACGATGGCCACGTTAGCTCCTTCAGCTAGAACGTGGACGCTTCTGCTGCTTAGCACCACAACATCTCTCTCCGCCACGAAGTGTGGCTTGCTCAAGCTTCTTCCATTTGATACCATAACATGAGCAAAGGAATCTTTTTCCCTAGGTGCTTTATGCTGTGTTTGATAGTTTTTTAATTATTTTTGAATAATATATATGAATAATATTTATTCAGTATAGCTGAGAGGATAAGCATCTTTTTAAATTACCACTATGCCATCAAGGATAACTTTAGTTATTTCTGAATTCTCTAGGAATAAGTTGAGAAGATAATCCATGTTTAAACATATTATCCCTTTTAGTTAAACTTTTTCAGCATTATCTTCTGTAGCTATAGATTTAAGAATAAAATAAAATATCTAAAAAATATCCTTCCTTATTCATCGTATCAAACACACTCTTAAAATCAAAGTATCGAATGCACAAAAATAATAGAAAAGGCCAGCATGTGTCCACGGGCGGTGCCGTACGCTGCCCTTCTCCATCTCAATACCTTCGCCTAATGATGCTTGCTTACACTATAAATAAAACTTAAACTATATTTTTGATTCTCAAATCTTAAAAAAATATTTTTTTAAATTTTAAATTTTAAAAATTTATAAAATTAATTTTATTTTTTATTTTTAATTTTTATCATTAAAATAAGATTACACCATAAAAAAACTCATTTGTGGCATTCAATATGTCATTCACTCTATCGCTATATCAATTACAAAAAAAAAAAAAAAAAAAAAAACTGAGGACACAAGAAAGATGTCGCAAAAGGGCCTTTGCCCTCCCCCTTCGATGTGTGATGGAGGGAGAAGGGGGAGGAGCCTCCTTTCGCGCGTTGGGGGCAAAAGAATGGAAAGGATTGAGAAGCCTTTCCGCAATCCTTTTTCAGTTTTCTCATCCATCATCCTTCCGTGATCTTTTTTGTATTATTTATTTATTTATTTTTATCATTAATGTAGCGATAAAATAAAGGACACATTCAATGATATAAATGAATTTCTTATGATGTTATTTTATTTTAACTATAGAAATAAAAATAAATAAAAAATAAAGTTTAAAATTAATTTTATAATTTTTTAAAGTTTAAAATTAAAAAAAATATACCTTATAGGTTTAAAGGCTAAAAATAATTTAATCTAAAATAAAAATATTTTTTAAGAAAATTGATTAACTAATCGTATCTTGGCTTATTCATTGCCATTACTTTCTTAATCTAAAGACACAGTCACATGGCCTGCAAGCGTTGTATCGAGATGTGTTCTTATCATGAGCATTTAAAAAGTTTAGAACTTAAAAAGAAAGAAAGAAAGAAAGAAAGAAAGAAAGAGCGGTGGAAAGGGAGGGGGGGACGCGCTGACCACGCGGGGTTCATTGGCATCCCCACGTGTTGCCGGTCAACCACGCTTCAGCGCGTGTTTAAAATTAAAAATCGCGTCCTGTTACGCCCTCCCCTGGGCACTCCCTCCCTCTCCGGCTCTCCCTCACACGGTGGCTGGCGTCGCTTTAGGAATGAATCCTGGGCTGTACATTGAAAACTATTGTGATGAAATAAATAGGCTGCATGAAAATAGTTTTAAAAACAGCACTTCGATCGTTGCCCACCTTCTTGGCCAGACCTTTCATTCTTTCTTTATGCTATTTTTTTTTATCTATTATGGTTTTGCTAATACAAACTTATTTTCTTTGCCTTTAATCTATCAAACACACTTATCCATGCGATTATGTCCCTTTTGAATCATCATTTTGACTTGGCACGTTCGCTAATGGAGGCCATCAATATTGAATTACTCAAATTGGCCCCATCCAATAAACATAAGATCACACCCATGATGAGATCACTCGTCGATTAGGACCACATTAGTTTAATTAGTCGGGCACTGTGTAGAACCACGAGCTCCAACGACACTATCAGCTGCGAGTTCCGGTGGCTTTGTGAGTAATCTTCGGACCAAACCTGGAAGGACAGTTTGGTAAAAAAGAAATTATTCTCTCTCCATGGAGGCCGCCATGGCTATTTTCTGGGAGCTTCTAAATACACCATTAATATATATTTGCTGTGAAAATTCGTTCTTCGACTTGGATGCGCTTCAAATTCCTGATCCGGACGCCGATCTCATCGCTTCGGGGTGGAATCTGCAAGACAGTTCCGCACGCAGAGGATGCTGTGGGGTTGCCCTTTGCGGAGAACCCTCCGATGCCCAAGTCAGTGGAGATTCACAGCAAGCAGATGTGAGGAGAAGACTCTCACAGAGGAATCTTCCTTCAAGCTCTCGATCGGAGCTCTAATGGAGTGATCGATTCCGTAAAGCCAAATGAGTGTACCAGGTAATTTTTTTGTGCGTACCTGAGAAGTTGAAGTGTTGTGGTATTTATAGAGGATCACCTGATTTTCTGGACGCATCGTGGGGGTCCAAAGTTGTTATGATTTAAAACGGATTCGAATCGAGTTTGTTATGAGATCGGTAGGATCTGTATCTTATCAGTTAGAAGATCGACGGCTGGGAGAGCTAGCTGATGCCTTGGGATCCCACAATTGCGTAGGCTCTAGGCCACTTGGGTATGATTCTCCGTTTAGAATCTTGTTCAGTTTCAGCGAGTAGTGACTCTCCCGCGCCGGATTCTGCAGAGGTATTTTGAATGCCGTGGTTGGCCTGGACGAGGAATAGCTTGGTTTTCCGAAGTATAAAATGGATCGGCTCGAACGTCCGAAGAATAAGGATGGCTTGGCTCAGATGGCCGAAGCATAAGGGTAGCTCGGGTTACTAAGGAATAAGGATAGGCTCGGCTCAGATGGTCGAAGCATAAGGATAGCTCGGGTTACCGAGCAATAAGGATAGCTCGGCTCAGATAGCCAAAGCATAAGGATAGCTCGGGTTGTCAGGGTGACCCGACCTCATCAAAGCTGATTTGACCTTGTCGCTAGAATATCACGCCAGCTGACAGGCGGGGTGTTTGGATTGGGCGTGATCTCAACGCTGATGTGAGTGATCAATAACACAATGATGATTTTACCCCTCATCATATATATATATATCATTACGTAATAATTGTTATGCCCTTCATAATTCCTTTCTACACTTTTCATCCTGAACAAACTCCCCTTCTTCGCCCTCTTCGTTAGGCCTATTAAGACCAAACGAATGCTGTCTATTTGGCTATGTTGGGACAAATAGAGGCCCTATGTTCAGCCCAATAGGGCCTAACACAGGGGCAAGAAAAAACAGGGGGGCTAGCAGAGGAGAGTTGGTGCCGGAAGGACCAGGAAGGAAAGTTGATGCCGAAGTTCGAAGCTGATAGGAGAGTCGGAGGCCAAGGGGAGACGGGGGCTGGGGGGCCAAGAAGAGTTGGGGGCAAGGGGATGGAGTCGATATCTGGATGGCCGAAGCGGTTGGGTCAGGGAGGAAAGTCGGTACTGGTGAGGTCGGAGTGGTCGAAGCCGAAAGAAAAGCCAAAGGGGTTTAGGATGAGGCATCCGATCGACGAGAACCATCACACCTGTTTGTTGCGCTGTCGTCGGTGCTGCATTGCTATCGCTTACCGCTGCCGCTAAGGAAGGAGAAGGAAAAAAAAGAGGGAAGAGGAGAGGATGGTGTCCATCGGATGTGGGTGAAGGTGAAGGATATGGAGAGGGAGAGAAAAAAAAAAATGAGGGAAATTTAAGGTAGTTTAAAAATTTTATTTTTTTTTAAGTTTAGAAGTGTGAAGATTAATTTTGAGCTCCCCTATTTTCTATTTTCGTCATTTCATGTAAAGAGAGGCCAGATGACAGCAGATCGAGCAGCGAAGTTGCTGGTGGAGTCCCCCAGACGCGAAGGCCACATTGGCACACGTCAGCCGGATGACGACATTGGTTTGGTGGCTTCGATGGGTCTCACGTTCCGCGTTCCCTCCTTGCCTATTCGGGTCCATTTCTTTCGCTGCACAGTTTTTCTTTTTCCCCGTATAAAGTAAGTCCAAGCCCGCCCCTCTGCCCCTCAGTCACAACTCACAAACCAAGACCAGTCCGAGTTCAGGGGAAGGCAAAGGAGATTTTAGAGAGGGTGAGGGGGAAAGGAGTGCGAACATGGGATCCCTCGAGCAAAAGAACTCCTCCATGGATCAAACAATGGTGAATGAGGAGTTGATCAAAGGGCAAGAATCCGCGATCAAGCTCAATACCTTATTGCAAGTGTTATTTCCAACGGAGAATGATGGAAGGAGCTCAATGATTAGGTTCTTTATCGAAGAAATTTTGGGCTCTTTCTCTAGAGCACTCACTACCTTGAACTCTGGCAAGGCATCAGAGGCCCCTTTGGGTCAGGCCAGTACTCCTCCTTCTAATGAACAAAGAAACCAGAATTCAAGTAACAAGAGAGAGATTCAATCAGGTCGAAGAAGTGGTCATAAGAGAAGGTACTTTTTCCCCTCTTATTTATCATTCTTTTCTTTTGCTTACGCACCAATTCAAAGAGTAGTATGGAACTAAGTTTTTTGAGATGAGACTAGTATTTTCTCTGAAGCCTTTCTGAATTTTAACAAGTATCATGCATGTTATGAGCTTTTATTCGGAGACTGGTATGCATTGGTGAAGTTTATAAGCAAACAATCTGCCAAGTTAAAAGTTATCTAAAGGAACAAGAGAATTCTAAATTATTTTGCTTATGAAAAACATATCCGGTTATATTTGTCATTTATTAAATTGTTACAACGCATAATTTATTTCTAATTTGGGTGTGCAGGGCTCATCCATATTCATGGACAAGGGTCTTCTCAAAGACAATGGATGATAACTATACATGGCGAAAATATGGACAGAAATATATCTTTGCTTCTAAGCATCCAAGGTACCCCTTTTTTCGTTGTTCGATCCTTTATATCAACAATTTCATATTGAAGATATAATTATATATTAAAGAATTGTAACAATATTCATGCCAATAGATTTTATCACAAACTGTTCACTACGCTTGTTTGCAAACGTTATCAGCAACAAATTTAGGTCAGTAGCAGGTTGGGAGTAATCATCAATCCAATACCATCTCCAGTTTGCTGAATATATACATAAAATCCGCCTTAAAGACCCTGATCAATGGTTTCTATCTCTTTTTTTGGTCCTGTTAACTGATGGGGAGGATACAATTGTGGCATATCTTAAGTAGCATCATGAGGAGTCAGAGCTCCAAAAGATACTTCATCAAGAGAATGAAGCGAAACCAAGAAGAAGCTGCCCTTATTCCAAATACAAAGCAAATTGTTTAACTTGATTCTGTGAATCACCAGATGAGCGAGCTAGTTAAAGATTTTATTTCCTGGTGAGGGTATTGAAAGCATAAGCAGACAAGAATTAAACTTTGTTGCCATTAATTTCATAATACTCGTAAGGGTATTTATACTTAATTACAGGGATACAAGAGGACCTACATGGGCAATAATCCGAGGCAAAATCTTGCATACAATTAATCTCCATATCCCATCATTTGTGTGTAATTTGCTTTTCCCTTGCGTGATGTCTCACCTAACAAGTTTGCTACTAGTGAGCCTATCAAACCTCCCATTTTTCTCTCGTGTGGTTTTCTATTAAAGAAAAATATATGGAAGATTGACAAATCAAACAAACAAATCATATTTTGAACTTGATTAAGTGCATGATATTTAGAAGCACTGAATCCAAATTGGTTGAAATCATGCAGGAGCTACTTTAGATGCAGTCACAAATATGACCAAGACTGTCAAGCCACAAGACAAGTCCAGCGATTTGAGGATGATCCCTCCATGTATGTGATCACTTACTTTGGAGAGCACTCATGCAAAGATTCAAGCAAGTTTCCCCATCTTCTCCCACCTTCCCATCAGAGACCATCTTTTATCATTAGCTTTGGATCAGAAACTGCTGCAGATAATCCACAAGAACCCCCTTAAACCCTCCCCTCTCCTCAGTACTAAAGCAAGAAAGCGATGAGGAAGTGCTAACTGGTCCAACTCCAGGAAGATCTTCCACAGAATTTTTCATGTTGCCGGACCTCGAAACACTAGAACGGTCTGCACTAATGGCAGAATACATGGGGACTACATTGGATCAATATTGTGATGTTATGTCTGGCATGTACTCTTCTAAAAATTATTTGGACATCTTGTTCAACACAATCCCATCTGAGCTTGATGATATGTTCAGTCTTGATGAGGACAAGCTTTTCCAGGATTAGAGAGGCCTCCATGTGGTTCGAAAGGTATACCGCTAGCTACGAGTATCTGTTTTGCTTTCTTGAGGGGTTAAAATTATCTAACTTTTAGTGTATGGCTACAATTATCTATGTAACTTCTAGTGCATGGCTGTGGAAGCTTTCTGAAACCTTTTATGTGTAATATTTTTTGAATTTTCTTCCCTGGTGAGGAATATGAATTAGCTCTCTCAGAATTTTATCGTATAATCTCCACTGTTGTGTTTTTCATTTAATAAAAGAATCGTGGTCAAGCTTTAATATACCTTAGTATTCTTTCCTTCACTTCAAAAACCATTAATTAGTCCATGAGTAGACGATTAGTTGTAGCAATAGATGATGGCATAATGTTATAACTGTGAGATATGGTACTGAGTCAATTATATGGTGATAAAGAAGGTCCGTTCTTGGGCCATGCATGCGAGGAAAAGTCAAAAGAAGGAAAAGGACATAAGAAAGGACAAAAGAAAGGAGGAGGGAGGGGAAAGCTTTGAGTTGTAATCACTCAATAATACTTCTAACGACCCTATCAAGCCATGGAAAAGTCTTTCTGCACTGTGGATAGTGCAGAACATGGTCATTGATTCTCACCAAGGGCTCACTTGTTAAATGCAATGAATTTTTCATGCGGATCAATGATCGTAGACGGTGCAAAATTTTTTGCACTGTTCATGATGTAGAAAGAATTTTTTATCAAGTCAGATCTTTGGTGCCATGCTTCGGCCCAGTACATTACTTCCTTTCATCAATGGCATCTCTACGCTTTTGCCGATCAAGCGTTATGCTGGATTGCTATCATACAAGAGTGTACGTTGGCTAGACTAGCATGAAAGAAAAGTGCTTACTTAAGAGTAGTATTGATATAACTTTAAAAAAAAAAATTAAAGAAAAATGAATTCAAGTGAACACAAAGTAATAAAACTTAGTACAAAATGGCAGGATTTAGGTAGAAAGAAAGCACTTCTATGGGAGTAGATTTGTTATGAATTCCATTTCAGACGAAGAAACAAAGAAAAATATGTTCCAATGAGCAAAAATAAATAGAAATTAATATAAAATATGGCAAGATTTAGGTAAAAGAAAAGCGCTTTCATTGAATTAGAATTACAATGTATTACTATCAGCCATTAATAGCCTTACTTGTAAAACACTAATTTTAAAATATACCGTGCAAAAACGCATTATTTTTTCCTCACTTGGAAAAAATTAGGGGGAGGTAGCCCTTGCCCCAACTCACTTGGAAAAGTTAATCATGCCCATGTGAGATTAATTATGGCTCTGAGGATGACACTATCAAGGACTAATTGTTTATTAGTTGTTTTATTGTATATTAATTTCAAAAGGCTTCGAGCCCCACATGAATGCATGTATTGAGTTGCTAATGAAAGTATAATCTAAAGGAAGAGCACGCATAATGGATTCCTATCTTAAAAAATATCTTTAACTCATGAATTGTCTCGTGGGTTGCAAATTTTGATGGGGGCAGGATCTCAGAAGTTGAGGCCCTACGTTTGTTGAAAGACTTCGTCCATATTCATTGTCTTGGAAGCTCTTCATACTTTCCATAGGCTCATCTGTGTATTTGTCAGCAGTCTACTTCAAGCCATCACCTTTTAATACAAGCACTACCATCCATGCGACAAGGACACTACGAGATGATTTTACCATCCATCATCTTTTTTACATAGCTTATTAATTTCCTTTCTTTTCCCTCTTTGTTTCTCTCAATCTTGTTTCTTCCCTAACCTTTAATTTCTTTTTGGTTAATTTTCATGATCTTTCTTTTTCTTTAATTTTCATATATATTCTAATTTTTTTAACTTTTAATAAAATTAATGAAAAAGTCCCTGACACCTCCACTTTCTCATAAAAATAAAGACTTCAGTAGGATGATGCTACTTTTTTCACGTCGCTTTAGTAGCTATAGAAGTTCGTATTAAAACTTTGAAAGGGGTCCATGTGGACAGCACCACCTTTTCTACACTCCGATCAAAACAATTGACGTGGGTAGCGATCATGTATAATTGTTACTGTCCGATAGAGTATTCTTTGAAGAAAATTTGAGTAAAACATTTTGTGCCACCTATCAGGACATAGTATAGGACTTAGGTGTAACATTTTAAACCCATTTAAATATGAAGAATCATAATCTTTTCATTTTATCATATGATATTTTCATCGCATATCACTAGCTAGTCAAAATCTATCATGAGTCGGATTATTGGTATCGCAAAGATGACTTTACGCCATGATAAAACTTTATCATCGTTTTCTGTGACATTTAGATTGGCTCTGATACCATTTGTAACAATTCAAACCCATCCGCTAATCCAATTAATCTCATTAGTGGATCAAAATCACTAGCCCAAAAACTCAAATGAAAATGAATGAATAGCAACTGAACTTGAGTTATAAACACATAACATATTTCTCTTCCATCTAATATGAAACTAAATATGAGATATCATATTAGGCCAAGAATTTCAAACTCGGAACCATCATTTATCTAAATATTAAGGATGCCAAAGCAGAGTCCCTGCGCCTCAAACCTGTATAAAATTATATCTTAGGACACCACCGTAAAATTAAAAGTATTTAAAGCTAGAATTTCTTGAGAAACTTCTATTATATTCAATATTCTATCTTTCAATGGTAGAATTTCTTTATTTTTCTTCGTAGTGTCTGAATTATATCAATTTTGTATATCTTATCTTTTTTTAAAAAAATCTTAATTCTCTATATTTATTTGTATCTTAGGAATTGTGATATTTGAATTTTGTCCTAATAGAAGATAATATTAGGGCCTCAAATTAACTTGGCCATAGTTTTCATTACACATTTTATGTGATGCTTTTGACTAATTGATTTCATAAAGGACTATAACAGTGCATGACGGCTTAATAAAATTAATTATACTTAGAAAAAGAACATGAACTTGCAATTATTTATTTATTCATATATATATAAATCGCATAGTTTATCAAAAATCATGTTCATATATATTCTGATGCTTTTTTTTTTCATTCGTTTTTTTTTTTTGGTCTTTCTTTCCATCTTTTTTCTTGTCTCGCAACGAACAAGTACAGCAGTAGGACCGTGGTTATCCACCAGCGTTCTTGTTCAGCTACAGCAGTGAGCACACATGCAACACCTTGCGTGACCAACTTGTGCAAACCAGTCCAAGCGAGCTATTCTCTCGCTTCAATTCAATTCAGATGCTTACGTGAATAAACTGCCACCACCCTTGGCACCATCGTTATCCAATGCTCCATTGGATCATAATGGAGGAAGAGTATTCACAAACCGACACTAGAGGTGGGCACTGAACCATACCGCCCATGGCACGGCACGGTCCAGGCTCTGATGGACCGTGCCGGCATGGCACTGCTACAGTACTGGACCGTGCCGGCACGGCCCAATTTACCAGGCCATGCTGGGGCCTAGAAATTTTTTTTCTGTTGGCCCAGCACGGCATGGCCCATGACGGGCCTGGGCCGGCCCATCGTGTCTGTGCCGGCACGGCCCACATGGGCCGTGCCAGGCACGACCCAGGTGGGCCTGAGCCGTGCCGGCCCAGGTGGGCCGTGCCAGGCACGGCCCAGGTGGGCCTATGCAGTGCCGGCCCAGGTGGGCCTATGCCGTGTCGGCCCAGGTGGGCCGTGCCAGGCACGACCCAGGTGGGCCTAGGCCGTGCCAGGCACGGCCCACCTGGGGCCTGACCCATGCACAGCTAAAATAAAAAAAATTATAAAAAATATAATTTTTTTTGATAAATTAAAAAATTATTAGGAATAAAAAAATTTTATTAATATAAAGCCACCATAATGGTGGGGGTTTGGCACAGACTCCTACCAGTTTATTAATTTAAAATTAAAATGGTACAGAAGGGAGGGGGCTAGGCCTGACCTCTAGAACATAATACAATAAGTAAGAAGAAAAAAATAGAAAGATCACAACCATCGGATCATCGCCGATCGATGGATCGCAACCGTCGGATCGATCATTGCCGATCGGGATCATGGCTTGGATCGATCGCAACTGTCGGATCTCTTCGATGGGATAGATCACAACCGTTGGATTGATCATCCCCGATTGGGATCATGGCTTGAATCGATCACAATCGTCGGATCGTCTTCGATCGGATCGATCGCAACGGTTCGATCGATCATCACCAATCGGGATCATGGCTTGGATTGATCGCATCCGTCGGATCGATCATCGCCGATCGGGATCATGGCTTGGATCGATCACAACCATCGGATTGATCATCGCCGATCAGGATCATGGCTTGGATCGATCGAAGACGTCGGATCATCTCCGATCAGATTGATCACAATGGTCCGATCGATCATCACCGATCGGGATCATAGCTTGGATCGATCGCAATCATCGGATTGTCTCCGATTGGATAGATCGTAACCGTTCGATCGATAATAGCATATCAGGATCATGGCATGGATCGATCGCAACCGTCAGATCGTCTCTGATAAGATCGATCATCGCCGATCGGGATCATGGCTTGGATCGATCGCAACCGTCGGATCATCGCCGATTGAATGGATCTCAACCGTCGGATCGATCATCGCCGATCAGGATCATGGCATGGATCGATCGCAACCGTCGGATCGTCTTCGATCGGATCGATCGCAACCATCAGATCGATCATCCCTGATTGAGATCATGGCTTGGATCGATCGCAGACGTCGGATCATCTCCGATCAGATGGATCGCAACAGTCCGATCGATCATTGTCGATCGGGATCATGGCTTGGATCGGTCGCAACCATCGGATCGTCTCCGATCGGATGGATCGCAACTGTTGGATTGATCATCACCGATCGGGATCATGGCTTGGATTGATCGCAACCATCGGATTGTCTCCGATCGGATTGATCACAACCGTCGGATTGATCATCGCCGATCGGGATCATGGCTTGGATCGATCCAGACGTCGAATCATCTCCGATCGGATGGATCATCGCTGATCGGGATCATGGCTTGGATCGATCGCAGACGTCGGATCATCTCCGATTAGATGGATCGCAACCATCGGATTGATCATCGCTGATCATGATCATGGCTTGGATCGATCGCAGACATCGGATCATCTCTGATCGGATTGATTGCAACAGTCCGATTGATCATTGTCGATCGGGATCATGGCTTGTATCGATCGCAACCATCGGATCGTCTCCGATCGGATGGATCGCAACTGTTGGATTGATCATCGCCGATCGGGATCATGGCTTGGATCGATCGCAACCGTCGAATCGTCTCCAATTGGATGGATTGCAACCATCGGATCGATCATCCCGATCGGGATCATTGCTTGGATCAAACGCAACCATCGGATCGTCTCCGATCGGATTGATCTCAACGATCCAATCGATCATCGTCGATCGGGATCATGGCTTGGATCGATCACAATCATCGGATCATCGCCGATCGGATGGATCGCAACTATCGGATCGATCATCCCCGATCGGGATCATGGCTTGGATCGATCGCAACCGTCGGATCGTCTCCGATCGAATTGATCGCAATGGTCCGATCAATCATCGCCGATCGGGATCATGACTTGGATTGATCGCAACCATTGGATCATCGCCGATCGGATGGATCGCAACCGTCGGATCGATCATCGCCGATCAGGATTATGGCATGGATCGATCGCAACCGTCGGATCATCTCCGATCAGATCGATCGCAATCGTCGGATCCATCATCGCTGATCAGGATCATGGCTTGGATCAGCTGGCTGGTGCCTAGGTGCACAGTGTGCTCCTGGCACCAGCCGTGCCATGGCACGGCCTACAAAATGGCCCAGCAGGGCCGTTGCTGGGCCGTGCCAAAACGGCCCTTCTGGGCCGTGCCATGGCACGGCCCAGCAACGGCCCAGCAGCGGCCCTGCTGGGCCGTGCCATGGCACGGCCCACAAAACGGCCCAAAAGGGCCATTTTGGCACGGCCCAGCAACGGCCCTGCTGGGCCGTGCCAGGCACGGCCCGTGGTCCATTTCTTGATGGGTCACGGGCCGTGCCGAATTTGAATTTTTTAGTGGGCTATGCCTGACACGGTCCATTTGTTAATGGACCGTGCCAGACACGACACGGTAATTTTTCTGGCACGACGGGCCTGGGCCGTGCCTGGCACGGCACGGCCCAGTGCCCATGCCTAACCGACACTATAGTTGCACCAACCCAACTGGCTTCGTATCATTAACAGTCAATGGAAGTAACCTGATAGGAGGTCGATTGAGATGTGATCGGAGGTCGGATGAGATGTCAGGAGGCGATTTCGAAGGCGATTTAGTGGGATCCCGTCACGGCGTGGATCCCGTCACCGCCTGTGTCAGATAGTGTGAATCAGTCACTGGCTGATCCCATCACCGCCTGTGTCAGAATCGCGGTTATTTTACTTCGCGGATTGCTACAGTGTTTCCAAGGCGTCTGCTACAGTTTTTTCTCTTCTTTTGTGCTTTACGTTTCGTGCTTCCGAGGTTCTGAGGCTATGTTCTTCTGGTGATTCGTGCTCTGCTTCCGATCAGTCATGATAGATTGATGGCTTCCTCCTTTGCTTCGCCTCCGGTTGGGTCTGATGGTGCTCCTATGTGCGGAATGTGCGGAAGACAGTGGAGCGGATCTCATGACAGCCATTTTGAATGGGTTTCTTCTGCTCCCTCATCGGCAGAGATTGCTGAGCTCGAACGGCTCTTTCCGGAGATCATTCAGGTCCCCTCTCATTCTCTGGAGTTTGAAGTTGATGGTTGGGCAACCAGGTCGATCATTGCCCGGAGCTTATCCCGCTGGGTGCCGCCAGAGGCATTGATCCGTGAATTTCATCGGGCTGGAGTTATCGGAGAGATTGAAGCTGTCACTTTGGCTCATCGTCACTACATCTTCCGCTTCTTGGATGCCAAAGCAAGGGATGTTGTTTTGGGAAGGCCCTGCGTGGCGAATGGACAACCGATTGCCATCATGGAGTGGGAAGCAGAGTTTGTTCCAACGGAGTTCTCTGTCCTCAACGCCATGCTGTGAATCCGTCTGCCATTATTGCCGTTGGAGTTCTGGACTGAGGACATTCTGTCCTCCATCCTTTTGGTGGTGGGGGAGTTTAAATTCGTTGACGAAGCCACCAAGAAGAAGAACATAGGCGGTTATGCTCGCGCCTGTGTTCGCGTCGATCTGACCAAACCATTCCAGCCGGGGGTGAGGGTGCTGGGGAGCAAGACCCCTTTCTGGCAGCAGTTTTGCTATGAGAATGTTGAAGGGATCTGTGTATCCTGTGGGTTGCTGCATTTTGGTGGGAGCTGCTCGATGGTGCCGGAGCATACCGACTCTTTGAGCGGCCCTACATTTGGTCTGTGGATGGCCGCGATTCGTCGGAGAAGATCGACCCAGGAGCCAGCTGTTGCTTTCAGGACGTAGGGGTCGGGGGTGACCGATCCGGATTTGGGTTCGGCGTCAGCTTGGCAGTATCCGAAGTGGGTGGCTCGCCGGCAGTTAGGCAAGGTTCCGGTCATTGGGCGCTGGCAGTCGGTCATGGCTTCTGCTGAGGGTCGGTCTTCCCCTTCGTCATCGTTGGTGCCGGAGATGGGGATGGGAGGATCGGACCTTGGATCTTATCCTATTCCAGCACGCCAATCCCCCCTGTGCCGGGTACTGTAGCTAAGTCTCAGACAGAGACTTATTTGCTGAAACTTAAGGAGTCTGGGCCCAAGGATGTCAATCCATTTCATGCTCTAAATGCAGAGCAGCTGGCTGAATGCTCTGAGCCTCGTAAGGATTCGACTCCGAGCCTTACTAAGAGGGCCCGACCGGTGGAGCCTAATGCCTCGCGAGTACTTTCTAAGCCTTCAAGAGTTAAAGGGAAGTACCCCCACGCTGTCAAAGGTAAGGAGCTGGCATCCTTTACTTTTTCAGCTCCTGTTGACTCTGGCTGTGGGAATGGTACTCGGCCACGGCGGGGTAACAAGAAACCTCGGAGTATGACTGGATTTATACAGCCGGAGAGGGTGGAGGGCGAAGAGCATGAGGCTGCAGTCCTTCAATTGAAACAGGCCATTCAGAGTTCTGGGATGAGGGTGGTGTCGGATTCCTCCCAGTCTGAGGATGCTAGCAGATTGGATCCTGTGGAGTGCTCCACTATTGTCATCGATCATGGTGATGAGATGATGCCGGGGGACAGGGACGGGTCCCTCCCCATGCATGCATCAGGATGAAGATCCTTGTATGGAATGTAAGAGGAGCAATGAAACCTTCATTTCGCTCCTCTTTTGGGAGGCTTGTGTAGCTTCATAGTTTTGACATTTGTGTTCTTTTGGAAACTCGGTTGTCTGGGGATAGTCTGGCTCGGTTTCGGAGACTGATTTCCAGAACCTGGGTTTCTTATGCTGTTGAGTCGGTTGGTCTTTCTGGGGGTATGCTGATGCTTTAGAGGCATGACAGAATTAGAGTTGATGCCTTTCACTGCTGTGGTCAGCAAGTTGCTGCTGTTATTTCTGAGGGGTCCTCTGTTCCCTGGATGCTGTCGGGTGTTTATGCTAGCACCGACTTCCGAGTTCGCAGGGTGCTCTGGGATGAGATTAGTTCCTTACTAACTCAGGGGTTTCCTTCACTTATTGCTGGCGATTTCAATAGTATTGTGGGGGCCCACGAAAAGAAAGGGGTAGGCAGTCAGCTGATCTACCAGGTAAAGCAGAATTCTGGACCTTTATATCTAATAATGGCCTTTTGGACCTGGGTTCCAGGGTCCCCAATTCATATGGTGCAACAATTGATCGGGCACTGCCAGAGTGTGGGAAAGGTTGGATAGGGCCTTGGCTAATTCTAATTGGCTTTAGTGCTTTCCCTCTATCACTGTTACCCACTTACCCCGAATTGCCTCGGATCATTGTCCTCTTCTGATTTCCACTGATGAGGGGTTACAGCAGAGGAGGCAGTTCAGATTTGAGTCATTTTGGACTTCTTATTCATCTGCTAGGGCTATCATTTCTGAGGTCTGGCGTATGCCTGTATGAGGGAGTGCTATATATCGATTATCTAGGCACCTAGCTCTTGCCAGACGCAGACTGTCCAGCTGGAATCATAGGGAGGTGGGAGATATTGTGAGGCAAATTGAGCAAGCTGAAGACATTATTGTTTTGCTCCAGGCCAAAGAGGATCAGGAGGATTTTCTTATTGAGTTGGATTTGTCGTCCCTCCGCTCGACTCTGTCGATCCATCACTATCTTCTTCGTCAGCAGAAGATGTTTTGGAAGCAAAGGTCAAGGATCCAGTGGATCAAAGAGGAGGACTGTAATACGAGATTTTTTCATCAGGCTACCCTCAAGCGCCGAGCGATGAACCAAATCAGGTGTATTGTTGATGAGGAGGGCCGAGTTGATGAGGATGATCAGGTGATTAGGGATCAGATATTTCATTTCTTCCGGTCCCGGTGGATGGAGAATACGGGCTTTGGGTCCCCGGTCTGCCCTGTTCTGATCCCCTATAGGGTTTTCGACTTGGAGAATGACCTTCTTGTTAGGCCCATATCGGCGGAGGATATTCGAAGGGCTTTATGGGATCTTGGAATGGATAAGGCCCCGGGGCCTGACGGTTTCCCACCATTTTTCTTCCGTCATTATTGGAGCATTTTGGGTCAGGATGTATCACATGCCATCTAGCTGGTGTTTCAGTCCAAAGCCATTCCCCCTGAATGGAATCGGACTTTTGTTACGTTGGTTCCTAAACGCCCGGACGCTACCAATCCCCACCACTATCATCCTATTAGCCTATGTACTACCTTATATAAGATTTGTGCGAGGCTCTTAGTCTCCCGTATGCGATTGGTGATACATCGGCTTATCTCTCCGGAGCAAGGGGCTTTCCTTAGAGGGCGTAGCATCACTGATAATGCCTTGCTGGCTCAGGAATTCATGCATGATCTTCAGCGTGCTTCCGGTCGGAATGCTCTAATGGCAGTTAAGCTGGATATGGAGCGTGCTTATGATAGACTGAGCTGGGATTTTCTGCGTCACACTCTTGATATGTTTGGGTTTACATACCTTTTTATCGATTGGATTATGGCCTGTGTCTACTGCCCGTCTTTTTCTATCCTTGTAAATGGGGGTCAGACTGATTTCTTTCATTCTGAGGTTGGCTTGAGGCAGGGATGCCCTCTTTCACCATTTTTGTTCATCCTCTCTGTGGATGCTTTATCGAGGGCTCTATCTCAGGCTCAGCTGGACTATTCTCTTATTCCTTATAGTGCGGGACCTAGAGGACCTTCGCTATCCCACCTGATGTTTGCAGATGATTGTATTCTTTTGGGACAGGCTTCAGTTTGGAATGCTACCATTTTTGCCACTATTATTCAGTCTTATTGTTGGGCCTCTGGTCAGAAAGTGAATCTGACCAAATCTTTGATCTGCTTTAGCCCCTCGACATCTCCTTCTCTGAAAGGTGATATTTCGCAAATCATGAGTATTTCAGTTATGGCTGACAGGATCACTTATCTGGGGATTCCTATTACCGGAAGAAGGCCACGGAGTTCTGATTTTAGTGACCTTGTGAGACGGGTCCGTGATCGGTTGGATGGGTGACAGGTTACTGGTCTCTCTATGATGGCGAGGATCACTATATTGAGATCTGTGCTATCGTCGCTTCCTCTCTATCTGTTATCTAATGCGGCTATTCCACTATCATGCCTACGGAAAATTGAGAGATATTTCAGGGACTTTCGCTGGGGCTCGATGCAGGATGGGCATGGTATTCATCTTGTCGGTTGGGATAGTATCTGTCTACCACTTTCTGAGGGAGGATTGGGAATTCAGTCCCTTACTGTGAGGAGGGAGGCTTTGATAGCTAGGTATGCTACTCGGTTTTTGCTTGATCCGCACTATATGTGGAGTTCTTTTATGCATGCTAAATATGGTGATTGGTCTTCCTCTGTTGATCCTCTATCTACTCGTGGGCTTTCCTTCTTTTGGAGAGAGGTCTGTCGGCATGCTCCGAATATTCTGAACAGCATCTCATGGATGATTGGTGATGGTGGTTCTGTGGATGTGGTTCGGGATTCTTGGATTACAGACCTCCCCCTTTCTCGGTGGCCCACCTTTGTCAGTACTGCCATCCCTAGTGGTATGCAAGTGTCTGACTTGATAATTCAGGGCTGTTCAGCTTGGAGTACCTCTTTACTCTCCAGTCTGTTTGGAGATGAGCTCTATCACCATATTCTAGCCATTCCTTTTATGTCGGGTCATATTCCCGATACCAGGGTGTGGAAGAGATCTTGTTTGACCCGGGCTCCGATCAGGGACCTTCTGAGGATTTACAGGCCACAAGTTCAGCAGGTGTTGGATGTGGATTGGATTTGGCATCTCCCTATTCACCCCAGGGTCCGTCTATTTATTTGGAAAATGGCTCGGCCTACCCACATGCTCTATCCTCTCCAGGCGTGGGTTGAGTATTCAGGCCATTTGCCTGTTATGTGGCCTTGATGAGGAGACGGTTGACCATGCTATCTTTAGATGCTTCAGAGCCAGGATGTTATGGCAGCTGTTAGGTGACCTGCCTTGGGATGTGGGTACTCCTTCTCCCTGCAGTTCCTTTCTGGGTTTGCTCAGGCAGGATTTTGTCAGGGGTTCCCATCATGTGGTCACGGTGAGGGCTTATTTGGCTTTATAGATCTGGTTATCCCGTAACCAGCTTGTCTTCACTGATGTGATGAATCCATCCCGTCGTATCATTAGGACTGCTTTCTCTTCTGCGAAGGAGTATACCTTCAATCACATGGGTTTTGATTTTGACAGCCCTGGCCATTGGAGCTCCCATGCTGCCTTGGCAGTGCACCGGCGGACGGTCTTTATTTTCTGGGAGCCCCCACCTCCAAGGTTTGTTAAAATCAACTTTGATGGCAGTGTTCGGGGTAGATCTGCTGGGGCTGCTTTTGTGATTCGAGGGCCGAACGGAGTGTTGCTGGCTGCTGGCGGATTCAGCCTCCTTGATTCTTCGGTGCTCCTGGCTGAATTATCTACTGCTTGGGCGGGCATTTCCTGTGCCATCCGCATTCTGGGCGCTCGGTGTCTTATTATTGAGGGAGATTCTATCACAGTCATCCGTTGGCTCCGTCAAGATCCCAGTGATAGTATGCCATACAATCCCTTGACTCTTGATATTCAGTTTATCCTGCAGGGGGCCCAGCGCATCCTGATTCGGCATATATATCGAGAAGCGAATTTTGCGGCTAACTGGATCGCCGCTAGAGTGGCTGCTCACTCTGGGTTTTGGAGTTGGAAGCAGGGAGATTCTTGCCCTGCTGTTTTGACTCAATTTTGTACTCTGACATATCAGATTTGACTCACTCTAAATTAGTGTGATCACCTGCTTGTACAAAAAAAAAAAATCCAACTGGCTTCAATGAATACAAAATCATTTGAATCGATGGAGATGAAAGAATATTATCTTCGCTACTGCTGATGCCATTGATAGTGAAGCCTTTCTGAGCACATGCTCGGGATTCATGACAATGGACTCATCATTAGGATTTGAATTAAGTTGATTATTCGCGGTTCTTTTGAGCTCCTTTTTTTTTATGGTAATAAAAGTACATTTCATGATAAGTGTAAAAAAAAAAAGAGATTTTCTAAATGACATTTATCATGAGTTTTTCTAACATGATGCATGTTTAGTGGATCGGAGCACATATATGTGAAATTTTGGTTTCCCATGGGATTTTAGTAAGCAGGTAGGAAAAGCTGAGAAATCCAGCTCGAGAATGTATGATTGTGATTAGGCCTTTCAGTTTTTATATATATATGGCTGGCACTAGCATTTACATCAACTTCATTTGCTGAAGAGAGCTTCTAGTGACCGGCCGGTGCTTACTTCCATTTGTCTCAAAAAGAAAAAGAAAGGACTAATTTTTCCAAAAGTTGCTATTAGTTAAGAAATTATTAGGAAGATTCCAAAAGCTGCTATTAGTTAAGGAATTATTAGGAACATGAGCGAACGATCAGAGCAAGCAGGTTGTGGATCTTCCATTCTATTTTTCCTTGAGAAATATTTATTTCATTTTGTTTCTTTTTCCAAAAGTTACCTTAAATTTTATATTTCATTGGGTGTTTCAGATGCACATAAGATACATACTATTAAGGAGGGTTTCAGAAGAAGAAAGAAAAGGGGCACAACAAAGCCATTATTATTATTATTACTATTATTATTATTTCTGAAAGAAACAGGAGGGAAGAGTCCTTCCCTGTGGCTTTTGTCTGGACTTGCAATGTAATTAAGAAAATTATAAAATTTGATATACATTTTCAACTATTTTTATCCAGAGCAAAGACTGCTTCATCCTATATATGAATTTGTTGCCGCGGAAATCCGTTCTCTAACTCGGGTGCGCTCTGGCTCCGGGTCCGGACGCCGGTCTCGCCACTCGGAGTAGAACCTGCAAGACAGTCTACATACAGAGGGTGTTTCGGGGTTGCCCTCTGCGGAGGACCATCCGATGCCCAAGTCAGTGGAGATTCACAGCGAGCAGATATGATGAGAAGACTCTCGCAGAAGGGTTCCCCGTAGATGGGTTTTCGTTCGAGAGCTCCAAGCTCTATAGGAGCTTCAATGGAGTTTTTCAGTATAAGAGCCAGTGAATAAGTGCGTACCTGAGAGATTCGAGGGCTGTGGTATTTATAGGCGATCACCTAATTTCTTGGGCGCATTGCGGGAGGGGTCTGAGAGCTATTGAGATTCAAAACGGATTCGAATCAAATTTATTACGAGACCAGTAGAATCCATATCTCCGTTTGGAATCTTATTCAGTTATCATGAATTTGAACTCTTCCGCGCTGGATTCCGCAGAGGTATTCGAGCACCTCGATCCGGCCGAGGCGAGGGACAATTTGGTTTGCTGAGGTATGAAAATGGCTCGGGCCACCGAGGTATGAATATGGCTCGGGCTGCCGAGGTACAAAGATGGCTTGGGCTGCCGAGGTTTGAATATGGCTTGGGCTGCCGAGGTACGAAGATGGCTCGGGCTGCCAAGGTATGAATATGGCTTGGGCTGCCGAGGTACGAAGATGGCTCAGGCTGCCGAGGTATGAATATGGCTCGGGCTGCCGAGAGCGGTTCAGTTTTGCCGCCTCGTGGATGTGACAGCCGGCCGACAGGATGTTGGGATTGGACTTGACCCAATTGTCGATGTGCACGGGTATTAACGCAATGACAATTTTATCCCTCATCACATGTCCCCCACTCCCTAGTCCAAAGTGTAAATTCGGATGTAGGGAGTAGAGTTCTGGAACAACCTCATTTAGGGGGTATCCGAATGGGCAGGCAATGATGATTTCGTAAATGACAGGCCGCTGTTTCGTCATCATTTTTCGCCACAACACGAGAAGAAAATGCCACGTTTCCAGCAGGCCACGACTGTGGGAGTCCCATGTGGCGAGGCTCCTGTATTTTTGGCACCCATATAGGAAGTTTTAGCGCCTTGGGCTTTCCTTCTGAGCGCTATTTAAAGAGGGTTAGGGCGGCGCCCCTTCTCCAACGTCTTTTCGTCCCTGCCACAGAGATGTTCATCCCTCTCCAAACCCTTGCCAGCTTATTCGTGTTTCGCCTCTTGATCTATTAACATGAAGGGTGCAAGCGATGTCGCCTCAAAGATAACCCTTGAAGACTTGGACAGAATTCATCGCTGTTATAGGGTTCCATGGGACGTGTCTCTATGGGTTCCGAAAGCCGAACATAGGGTTTCGACGGGGTCAAGCCGTGGGGTTTTCTTCTACAAGGAGAGCCTAAGGGTAGGTCTCTGGTTCCCTCTTCACCCACTAGTTCAGGAGGTAATGAGGTTTTACAACATATGCCCAACAATGGTGGCTTCGAATAGCTGGCGCAATCTCATCGGGTTTATCTCGATGTGCGGCCGTATTGGGGTGACTGCCACCCTCCCTATATTTCGAGTCTGCTACAATCTAGTTTTCGGGAGGAGCTCCAAGTGGCCTTATATTGGCCCCCGAAAGTCGTTCAAAATGATTTCAGATAATCCATTTCAATAAAGGAGTGGAAATCTCGATTTTTCATCGCCGAGGGGAACAATGGTTCGGATTTTCCGAGGACATGGGCGAGTTATGTGAAAGATCCGGAGGCGCACCCGGAGTTGTCCGAGCAAGAAAAGAGGGATTTGGTAACTTTTCGCAGTGGTTGGCCGCTAACAGCTAGTACCCTATTACCAGAGGATGCCCTTTTTGTCTCCGGGCTTGGATCTTCTGGGGATTTGCTTCGATGCCTCACTGAGAGACCATGAAGCCTAGGAATTTTTCGGAGTTAACTCCGAAAGCGCATTTGGTGGGGTTGAACTTCATCTAGTACTTTCAAAGTATTGCAAAGCTCTCTGCGAGGTCCTCAACATGTTGGGATGCCTCCCTGCTCTTTACCAGTAAATCATCAACATATATCTCCATGTTCCAGCCGATTTGCTCTTTGAAGACTTTATTGACCAGCCTCCTTGTTGAGGTCGGTGAAGTCAATACATATCCTCCATTTGCCATTTGATTTTTTCACCATGACCACATTCACCAGCCAATCTGGGTAATTGACTTCCCGGATGAAGTTGGCTTTGATGAGCTTGTCCACCTCCTCCTCGATGGCCTTTTGGCGCTCGAGGACGAAGCTCCTTTTCTTCTGTTTGATTGGTCAAAACATCTCGTCCACGCTGAGGCGGTGGACCAGGACATTTAGGTTGATTCCGGGCATATCCGACGCAGACCAGGCGAAGACATCAGCGTTCTTCCGAAGGAATTCAATCAATTCTTGCCAAAGCTTTTCTTCCAGCTGTGATTTGACCTTTATGGTTCGGTCGGGCCGAGCTTCGTCGAGTAGTACTTCCTCCAATTCTTCGGCTGGCTCTCCTCGTTGCTCGGCGAAATCTTCCCGAACATCTAGCCCATCACCTCAGGCTTCCTGGATTGAAGGTCAGTGACCAACCAATGCCGAGCTATAATTTGACTTTCCCGAACAACCCCCACTCCCCATTCGGTGGGAAACTTCATGGCTAGATGGGAAATAGAAATAATGTCTTTGAGAGATATTTGTCCCGGCCAGCCGAGGATGGCAATATAAGGGGACCGAAGCTTGGTTACAAGGAAATCCATAAGCACAGTAGCCACACGGGGCCAAGTGCCGGCTCAGACTATCAGAGTAATAACTCCCTCGGGGATTATGGAGTCGCCTGTGAAACCCACTAGGGTGGACTCCACGGCCCGAAGGCTTTCTACCCGGAATTTCAATCTTACAAAGGCATCAAAATACAAAACATTCATGGAGCTTCCACTATCAATCAAGATACGGTGCACATCATAATTGTTCATGTTCAAGGATACAACCAGAGCATCATCATAGGGATAATTGTACCTCTCGAAGATCTTCATCAGAAAAAGTTAGCTCATCGACCCGAGCCTTCTTTGGCGGGTTTTCCTCCTCGCCTGGCCAAGAAGATAGGGAGCCAGCTGCCGTTATCACATTAACATTGCTGATGACCGGAGGGTTCGGCGAAGGAAGCTGGCGAGGCTTGTGCTGGCAATTCTCCTCATTGTTTGGCTCATGGGGTCCTTTGAATCGGTCCAGTCTGTCCTGTCGGATTAACCACTCAATCTCATTCTGGAGCTGCCAACAGTCCTCGGTGTCATGCCCATAATCCCGATGGAAGCGGCAGTACTTGGTCACGTCCCTCCGAGTCGCATTGCCTCAGAGAGGAGGCCAAGGAATTTGACGCTCAATCTCCATCAGGATTTTTGCTCTTGGCGCGATAAGAGGAGTGTAGCGGTCGAACCTTTGGGCTAGACTCTGGGTTCGATCTCGAGGTGGCGGCGAAGGAGCTCTATAGCGGCGAGACGGGCTTACATGGCAGTAGGCTCATTGCTTGTTCGAGCCCTTTGCCTTCTTCTTCTTCAACTGCTTGGCTCAAGCTGACCTCCTTAATTCTTCAACCCTGGCGTACTTATCCGCCAGGGATATCATGTATGAGAGGCTCTTCGAGTAGTTCACCTCCAGAGCCAAGTAGAAGTCTCCCTCCTTCGACACTCCTCCAGCCAAGGCAGACATGGCTACCTCATGGTTGAGATGGTCAACTTCTAGGAGGGCCGTGTTAAAACGGCTAAGGTAATTTTTCAAGGATTCCCCCTCTCTTTGCTTGACCTCAGAGAGGGAATCGGATCTTTGTCGCTGGCGATGGCTGCTGACGAACTGGCTGATGAGCAAACAGCTCAGCTCGTTGAAAGAGTCAATGGAACATGGCTTCAAGCTATTAAACCATGTTCGGGCAGATCCCCTTAGAGTGAAGGGGAAGGCTCAGCACAGGATCGCATCAGATGCTCTGTGGAACATCATGATGGATCTAAAGCTCCTCAGATGGTCATCGGGATCAGTGGATCCATGATATGGCTATATGATGGAAAGCTTGACATGAGGGGGAATTACTTCCCTCATGATCCTTTTGGAGAAGGGAATGTCCTGCTCCACTTTTGGCTGGGACGGAGGGGCTTGTCTGACGGCGTCTAACTCCTGACTTCATTCTCGGCACATCTCCTGCATCTATTGCCTAATCCCTTCATCCACAGTGCTAGGAGGGATCGAGCAATGAGAAGATGGTAGCAGTGTCGAGTCCTGGGAAGATACCGGGGAAGGAGAACGAACCCATCGAGATCTGAGCGGGCTCTTCCCTCCAGCTCACTGCGGCGCTAGTTTTGCCTTCGCAGGTTGATGATGATAATCTGCCACTTCATGCGGATTGGAAGAAGAGATTACCAGCGAAACAGGGGCAGCGGCCTCTTCATAAAGCTGGGGAGTAGGAGCGCCTGGGCAAGGAACCGCGCGGAGTCCCTAGACCAGCTGGGTCAACGTCTGGACTTGTTGGACCAAGGTGGCGAAATGGTCCAGCGTTACCACCATCGCCGGCAGCGAAGGAGTCTCAGCTGGGGTGGTGGCAGAGGCGCCACACTGCTAATCGGGTCAGGCCTCTGAGAGGCGGCCTAGTCTTGAGCCTCGGATGTGGCTCTTTTTCGATTGGTCATTAGAGGATGTTTCTTCTGGTTTTGAGTCTTGTCTCTTGGATCATAAGTTTATGGGACTTGAGGCCCTTCCTCTAGCGCCAATCTGTTGCCGCAGAAATCCGTTCTCCAACTCGGATGCACTATGACTCTGGGTCCGGACGTCGGTCTCGCCACCCAGAGTGGAACCTGCAAGACAGTCCATACGCAGAGGGTGTTTCGAGGGTTGCCCTCTGCGGAGGACCCTCCGATGCCCAAGTCAGTGGAGATTCACAGCGAGTAGATATAAGGAGAAGACTCTCACAGAAGGGTTCCTCTTAGATGGGTTTTCTTCCGAGAGCTTCGAGCTCTGTAGGAGCTTCAATGGAGTTTTCCAGTATAAGAGCCAGTGAATGAGTGCATACCTGAGAGATTCGAGGGCTGTCGTATTTATAGGTGATCACCTGATTCCTTGGGCGCGTTGCGGAAGGGGTCTGAGAGCTGTTAAGATTCGAAACGGATTCGAATCAAATTTGTTACGAGACCAGTAGGATCCGTATCTTGTTTGTTAGAGGAGCGATGGCCAGGAGAGCTAGTTGATGCCTCGAGAATCAGTGATTATGTAGGTTCTACACCACTTCTATGGTCCTTAGGCTACTTCTGGCATGATTCTCCATTTGGAATCTTATTTAGTTATCGTGAATTTGAACTCTCCCGCGTCGAATTCTGCAGAGGTATTCGAGCGTCTCGATTCGGCCGAGGTGAGGTACAATTTGGTTTGCTGAGGTATGAAGATGGCTCGGACTGTCGAGGGCGGTTCAGCTTTGCCGCCTCATGGATGTGACAGTTGGCCGACAGAATGTTGGGATTGAACTTGATCCAATTATCGATATGCACGGATATTAATACAATAATAATTTTACCCCTCATCAGAACCTGTTAATGATCTTGTACAATATCAACTCTGAAGATGAGTTCTTGTAAATAATGACTTTCTTTCATTCCACATATGCCCACCCACATAAAATATATTACCTACTAATCCCATCTTTTCCTACAATTAATCGGTACAGCATGTCAAAATCAATTTTTTGTTTTTAAGTGAAATGAGAAGGAAAAGTCCTTCTCCATAGCTTTTATTAGACTCAAGAGGTTTACAAGAATGTTGAAGTTAGAATATAATTAAGAAAATTACAAAATTTGATATAGATTTTTGACCACTTTTTAAGGCAAAGGCTACCCAAACTTATGAATCTATCAATGACCTCATACCATACTGATGTTGAAGATGACTTCTTGATACGAATTTTTTTTTAATTTCTTTTCTTTCCACATATACCATATAATTAAATTGTATAACTAATTGATCTTATAGCTTTTCCTACAATTAGCCAGCACTTTCTTCTTCGAGCATTTGGACCTTAAATCTCTTTTTATTGCACTTGGATCAAAGCTTTATGGTATTAGATGGAAGCCCATTTAGTCTTATGCAATGAGAGAGAGATTCCAAAATCAATCTTGAGAATGGATATATGATGAATAGATGATCAACCAACTCCTGTGTTATCCTGCGTAATGTGCATTCCAAATTTATTAGCCACCTTTGCTTCATTAAGTTATTTTCTGTATAAAGTTTATTAAAGAGGGTTAATCAAACAAATATTTTATTCTTTTTCATAAAAGCGTTTCCTACTAATTTATAGAAGGGATACTTAACTGCCTGATGGTTGATACTCCATGTTATACTTAAACATTATTGTGTAGCTTTTAGATTGATACTTCAATCAACGACGATGAAGAGAAGATTTTAAAATTGCTGAAGCGGTAGGTAGTTTGAGTACGAAAGAGGCTCTTAAAATTTATTATAATTTATAATTTTATATCAAAGCTAGTAAACTATTATTCTTAATAGTTATACGTACCATATGATAGATACTTCAATATAATTAGAACTATTTAATTATTTTTTCAAAATTATATATTTTTTATTATTAAATTTGAAAGTTTTCAAATGGCACCCAGGTCCCTATAAATATTCTGCAAAATAAGTGATGCCTTCCTCGCTCTAATCCTATATATCCTGTACGGTGAATCTGCAAACCCACTTTTAAAGGCTTTTATTATTATTATTATTATTATTATTATTATTATTATTATTATCACTACAGTAAAATTGAAGAATAGCAACCCTTTTTTGCCGACGCTTGAAGATAGCGTGGGAAAATTCAGGCAGACTGCCGACGCTTTTTAAAGCGTTGGTAGGATTTACCCTAATTTAAATGAGTCACGGACCCCCCCTCCTCCCCATCAATGCCCTAGCCCGAGAGCCTCCCCCCTCCCGATACCCAACCCTTCTCTCTTTCCACGATTAACCCTAACCCGATCTCCTTCCCACCAGTGCCCTAGCCCGAGAGCCTCCCCCCTCCCGATACCCAACCCTTCTCTCTTCGATGACTCCTTATCTTCGAATCCAGTCCCCCCGCTAAACCCTCCCCCCCTCCCCACCAGTCCCTAGCCCGAGAGCCTCCCCCCTCCCGATCGCTTCTGAAAGGAGCACGCCATCGATACCCAACCCTTCTCTCTTTCCATGACTAACCCTAACCCGATATTCGATGACTCCTCAATCGACGACTCCTTATCTTCGAATCCAGTCCCCTCGCTAAACCCTAACCCTAGCTACGGACGGGCTCGCTCGCTCCCTCTCTCTGTCGATTTCTTGGAAGCGCCACGCCTGGGTCTCATCGAAACCGATTTCGGCCGTCTCTTAAATCCCCCCGTCGTTCCTCGACTTGCTTTGAGATCTCGAGGTTCGAGAGATAGAGCTGGACGTCGATCGCAGCGAGGGAAGGATACTCTTTCTTATTTACAGGCCACATCGGAGCTGAAAATCCCGTCGGGGAGTGGCTTTGTTTGACTGGTAAGGCCTCTTGTGGGAATGTAACAGGATTAAAAAAAAAAACAATGATGGCTTTGTCTTTTTCTTAGGGCTTGTTTGTGTTATCTGGAGTATATTGGGGGTACTTAGGCTCTGTTTCCCAACAGATTCGAGCATGCTTCTTGTTCTTCTATCATATTTTATTTCATATTTGAGTGTTGATTTTTACTGTGGATCTAGTCGGAAGAAAAGGATTTTGAAGATCTCATCTATTTGATTATTCTGATGGGAAATATATTGCATTTACTGATTTCTTAGATGGAAAATTCCTAAGGTTTCTGTTTTGTTAAGAACAACATCCGTTTTGGCGGAGCACAGAACTTGTATGCAGTCGTGGTTTGCACTGTGCTCTGGGTGCGGTGAACAACATGGTATCCATGCCACCTGAGTTCTTTTTACTGATATTAATTCATGTTATTGCCCAATTAGTGTCAGTAAAGGGAAGCAAGATTTTTGATGCAATTTAAACTAGCTCATGAGATATGAAATTCATGATGTTAAATGGGATCTTTGTTTAGATTCTGATCATTCATAGACACATGGATCTGTCATGTTGTGCATCGTCGGTGGTTTCTTTTAACAAATTAAAACTGGTTCTATAGTGTGAGCTTTCTTTGTGACCTCAATCTGATGTCTTCCTTTATTTTCTTATCTTCTTAAATAGTTACTATTCAAGTAAGATTTGGTAGAAAAAGTGAAGAAGAGATTTCCTTTCACTGTCTTATGTAACAGGGTATGTAGATTACATAGGAGTTTATCTTTTTGATCTGCAAGCACACAAAGCTTGTCTTTAGTCTCTCATACTATTTATTATTTCAAATGAAAAGATATAGCGTTAGATGTAGTCCAATATCAATGTAATTGATATTATCATACAATTTTCCATGTTCATGTGTACAGAATATGCACCATATATGTAGTCTCATGGCATTTTGGCATCCTGGAGATGAATTTGTTATATGTTCTGTCTAGAAGCATGTGTGTTATATACTGATTTCCTAGGCATGTGGGCCAAAAGGCACTGATAATTCATGCTAAATTTAGACGCTGATGAGATGTTGTCTGCTTTGTTATAAGAGTCAACAAGTAGTGTTTAGTAATTGATGTAATTATTGCAGTGCATTGATCTATAGGGATTATATCTCCCATCAATTCGTTCAGAGGTCAATTTCTTGCCTCCTTGTCTTTAGTCTCTCATACTATTTATTATTTCAAATGAAAAGATATAGCGTTAGATGTAGTCCAATATCAATGTAATTGATATTATCATACAATTTTCCATGTTCATGTGTACAGAATATGCACCATATATGTAGTCTCATGGCATTTTGGCATCCTGGAGATGAATTTGTTATATGTTCTGTCTAGAAGCATGTGTGTTATATACTGATTTCCTAGGCATGTGGGCCAAAAGGCACTGATAATTCATGCTAAATTTAGACGCTGATGAGATGTTGTCTGCTTTGTTATAAGAGTCAACAAGTTGTGTTTAGTAATTGATGTAATTATTGCAGTGCATTGATCTATAGGGATTATATCTCCCATCAATTCGTTCAGAGGTCAATTTCTTGCCTCCTTGTCTTTAGTCTCTCATACTATTTATTATTTCAAATGAAAAGATATAGCGTTAGATGTAGTCCAATATCAATGTAATTGATATTATCATACAATTTTCCGTTCATGTATATAGCTAAGATTTGTATTGTTTGAGTGACATGCAAACATTCATATATATGGCACTGTTTTCTAGCAGAATAAAGATCAGAAGTTTGGTAATTCAGCTGATGACAGTTTAGAGGTGTTGTCTTCTCTTGTTTACTCTCAGGTGAGGAAGGAGAATTTAGGGGATCGAATAACAGCCCTTCACCAGCTAGTTTCCCCATTCGGAAAGGTATTAATTACCCCTACCAATGCTGCCTTTTTAGATTCATATGAGGGAGCATCCAGTTCAGCAGTATTTGAAAGCACATATTGGCCCTTCTTCAAATGTCTTCTGTTATAAAACCAGCAAAGTCTCCGTCTCAAGAAGTTTCCATTTGTTGTATATGCTACTAAAAAAGATGAAGGGAAAGGAAAACAGTGGTGGGAAGCGGACGTCGGCCTAAGTTTGTGATGATCCCTTTAATGGGTTAGGTGTGAGAAAGGTCCATCCCTATTGAGTTAGGTGTGAGAAGGGGTCCGTCCAGCCATATGGCTGGAATTCTCATGCTGACCACCTAAAATCTTTGTTTTGTTTTGTGGGGCCCATGCATCAACGACCGCTGTGGTCAGGTCATGTTTGGATGTCATTCAACTGCACCATCTTTTAATCTTGGAGGACCATGGGCGGCATTTTGTTATTTAACAAGGTCTTAGGATGTGTTCAGATGCTCAGGAGTAGCAAGTCTTTCAATGGGCTTTTGACTTAAATTTTTCTTTGGGGAGAGGAGGGAGATAATTGGTCTTTGGCACCCTATAATCTTGCCAAATGCCTTGCTTCTATCAACAATTAAAAATTTTCAACTTCTGTGTACGGAACTTCGAAAGGAATTGCCTTTTTAGAAACAAAGCCAAAGGAGAAGTGGTTTGAAAGCACGCAGCTAAAGTTGGAGCAGACCAGCATTGTTGTTTTATGTAGTTAGTATCTTTTAGTTATTGGTGTCTAGTATTGGCATGTATTTAGGAGATTATACTGCTTCGCAGGCACTCACCCATCCCTTTCTTTTATGTTGATACCATGTTTCCCAACTGAGTACCACCTGAATACTTCTCAAGGTCCAATATTTCTTCCACACAAATAGTTGTAAAATCCTGCTGAAAGCTGTCCTCAGTCAGCACTGACAATGCATGATCTCAGGTTTCGATAACATGTTAGCTGCACCAACTCATGACTTGCCTTTTTTGGCTAATCACTGAGTTCCTCAAATTTCAATGTAGGCCCATATTTAGGACGTTGTCTGGGTATTTAATTGAAGGAATTTGATGCAAGTTGTGATTCTTTGACCTGTTGTAAGTAAAATCTGAGCTAGGAAGCAGTAAGTTTCACTGCACTGGATTCCTTGCAACCAAGATATAAAGTAGATTACTCCAACTATGATTAGCAATCTAATTGTGTTGATCACATC
Source organism: Calamus simplicifolius (assembly GCA_900491605.1). Lineage (NCBI taxonomy): Eukaryota > Viridiplantae > Streptophyta > Magnoliopsida > Arecales > Arecaceae > Calamus > Calamus simplicifolius. The sequence continues at coordinate 248,839 of UESW01001655.1, forward strand.
ACGGCAAAAACAATCTAGCAGTTTTTGTTTTTTCACAGCAAAAGATGTCTTAGACTCTTGATCTGAACTTATGGTCTTTTGAATTGCATTAAGCAGCTGCAGATGGCACTCTCTCCCAAAAGACCTACTCTTCCTCATTCTTATTAAAGAACTTTCCAGTCTCTCTTGCTTTAACATTTCCTTAAACATGTGATTTCTTTTCTGAACAGTTTTTCAGTGTTGAAGATTAGGATTCCTCTTGTATTGCTGTGTTACACTATGGATCATGTTAGTTACTATTCAAGTAAGATTTGGTAGAAAAAGTGAAGAAAAGATTTCCTTTCACTGTCTTATGTAACAGGGTATGTAGATTACATAGGAGTTTGTCTTTTTGATCTGCAAGCACACAAAGCTTGTCTTTAGTCTCTCATACTATTTATTATTTCAAATGAAAAGATTGCGTTAGATGTAATCCAATATCAATGTAATTGATATTATCATACAATTTTCCATGTTCACGTGTACAGAATATGCACCATATATGTAGTCTCATGGCATTTTGGCATCCTGGAGATGAATTTGTTATATGTTCTGTCTAGAAGCAGGTGTGTATATACTGATTTCCTAGGCATGTGGGCCAAAAGGCACTGATAATTCATGTTAAATTTAGATGCTGATGAGATGTTGTCTGCAAAATGTTTTTATAAAAAAAAGGCGAAAGAGAAGAACTCTTTCTTTTACTGTTCACATTGTCTTCCTTAGTATTTGCATCTGTATGTTAATTAGCTTCTACAAGATTTAGGCTGTATCTCCATCATTATTATTGCTGATAAGATGTTAATTATTTGTCTTCCGGAATTGAATTACTGCTTGTTTTGTTGCTAGAAGTGGTTGATCATTACTTTGTTCTACCATCCTTCTATGAGTTGTTTATGTTGTCGACTCGAACTGCTTATTTTTATAATTTGCACCAGTTTTCATATTCATTGGCAGATCTAACTCTACAAACTCGAGAAAGGCATTTTTCTCCCAATCTTTTGCTGACATGCTTGGTCATTTTGAATATAGATGGTGATTGTCATGAAAAACGTGGTTTAATATGATACTGCTTACCTTGCTAATTACAGGTTTAAATTGTTGCCATACCCTTTAGTGCAAGGAAGATGAATGGGATATTGTTAGATTATTTAGGTGTTAAAACTGGCAATTTATGGTTAGATTATTTAGTTTCTGGACAGGCAATTTTTGCTGCTTATATGAACACCTCCTGTGGAATTTGCAAAGGATCATGGATAACCATAATGAGGCATTGTATTAGGAAGTTTTTAGATGCTATGCTATTGATTTTACCGAGCATGGTGTATTAAATTTGAAAATCTTATTTTTGTATGATGATCATTACAATGAGCTCTGAGAAGATTTAGCAATTCTCTGTGATACCCCTTTCATGGTAACATCAAAAGAGAGACTTTGAAATACATGATCAAAGAATAACATTTATAAAGATATCTTGATTTTTTTTTTTTTTTAAACATTGATAAGTCAGCTACATATACATGAGGCTATCACCTGCCATAGTTGCTTGATGGTTGAGGGTTAAAAACAGTCCAAAAATAATCAAATCTTTCTCAGTAGCTGCTCTACAGTTTCAAACTGTATCGCACCAGCAGCCATGCCTTCTCCATATGTTATGCCAATTGCACAATAATTGAGAAGAAAAGTCAATGGACACGATGTAGCTTCACAAGATGCTGGGAGGAAATGATAACCAATGCCTGCAGGTGCAGAACACCTGAAAAATTTAAGGTTCATGCCAGCATCTTGCTTCTAGTAAAGTTTCAGATTCACTTGAAGTCTTGAACATATTCAAGTGGCTGAAATGAACCTTAGGCAGTACAATACAGCACCAGCACCCAGTGAAAACTCTTTCTCTCTTTATCTTTCTTTCTTTTTTCCCAATTGATCAGTCATAAAACAGACTTGATGTCAAGAGGTGATTAACGTAGAGGAATCTAATTTTTAAAAGACCTAACGCTAGCACATATCAGTCCAACAATCATCAACTACCATTAAGATCTCATTTTTCTACCATCAAATTGATTCAATTTGCATGAGTAATCAAGTCTAATATAATTTAGGTTGTTTTCTGACATAGAAATTCAGTTAACAGTTTTGATGCTGATTTTTATCATTTCATGAGGAGACAAATTTATTGGATTAGTTAGTGACTATGAGCATTATTTTTGAAGAACAATAGCCACTGATAAATAGCTGCAAACTAAACGTTCAGAATTCTTGTTCTCCTCAACTGCATGAAGGAATATCTATAACTCTGTGTGCGCTTTATTAAGCTTAAGACTACCGTAAAGTTGGACCCAAAATTCCAGTCACATTTGCATATGCATGGCAATGTTTCTTTAAATATATCTAGTTCATTCGAGGACAAATAACAATGCATCACATGAACGTTTAAGGAAAGATAATACGAATATAGATAAACACAGCAAGTATATCATAAATAAATAGAATTGCATATCAATGTCTAATTAAATTGTGTGTACCAGGAAATTCTTTGATCAAAAGAAAACAGATCATCACTGTAAACATTGAAAGAAACTAGAAATTTGATAAGGTAGCTAGTCAAGTATTCATGCAGATTGATTGATTGGTGGAAAACTACTAGCATTTAAAACCACTCAATCGATGCATAACATTAGTATCAATACAAAAATTAGAGTCAATTGACCCCCCATCCCAGGTTATTTGATGCTAATGCATAACATTAGCACTAAAATTTATGCTACCTCTTTTGATTTTATAAAAACATTTTGCAGATTATGCCAATATTGTGAACAGTATAGTTCCTTTTATCACATTACTATTTATTTTGACATATGCCTGCTACTAAATGTTGAACACTTATGATGATAAAATACGTGCAGGATATTGGATAAAAGTTGGTTGTTTATCGATTATTTATCCTAAAATAGATAAAAGTTGGATAAATAAACCAAGAAATACCAAAGAATATTTAGATGGAGTTCGTGATTTTATTAAATTTGGTATGGATAAAAGTAGTTTGAATGGAAAGATTTCATGTCCGTGTCGGCGATGTGTTAATAGTTCTTATCTAGATCCACAAACCATTGAAGAACATTTAATATGGAATGGTTTTGCTAGAGGTTATACTCGGTGGGTTTTTCATGGAGAATGTATGTTGCCAATATTAAGTAATCAACCCTCGTCTGATCTTGGATCTAGTAATATGCAAGATAATCTTGTAGGAGATGATATGATAGGTTTGATTACAGATGCTTTTCGACATGGTGTTCAAAACTTTAGAGGTTCATCTAATAAACATGAAACGGATGGAATATATGATGGTTCTACATTTATGGAACAAACATTTGTTGAGGAGCAGATGCAATCATCAACTACTGAGTCAGCTTGGTATCATAATTTAATTAAAGATGCAGATGAACAATTATATCCGGGTTGTTTGAAATTTTCTAAGATCTCTTTTCTTATACATTTATTTCATATAAAATATGAATGGATGGTCCGAAAAGAGTTTTACCATGCTCCTCAAATTACTAAAGGATGCATTTTCAGAAGGCTCTGGTTTACCATCATCTTATTATGAAGCAAAGAAAGTTATTAACAAATTGGATCTTGGATATCAAAAGATCCATAGTTGTCCGAAAGACTGTATGTTATATCATGATGAAAATGTTGATTGAGAGTCATGTAATGTTTGTGGATCTTCACGATGGACAACTCATGAAGAGGATGAGGATGATGTAACGAACAAAACAAAAAAATCAGCGAAGGTATTACGTTACTTTCCTCTTATTCCTCGATTGAAAAGGCTATATTCATCATCGAAAATGGCTTCATTAATGAGATGGCATGATGAAGGGCATACGAAGGATGGAATGTTGAGACATACAGTAGATAGTCTAGCATGGAAAGCATTTGATACTAGCCATTCTGATTTTGCCTCTGATATTCGTAATGTTCGGTTGGATTTAGCTTCAGATGGCTTCAATTCTTTTCGGACTCTAAATTCTACATATAGCACTTGGCCAGTTGTTCTAATACCATACAATTTGCCACTATGGTTGTGCATGAAACAATCCTCACTTATCTTGTCAATGGTTATTCCAGGTGATAACGGTTCAGGAAATGATATTGATATTTTTCTACAACCTTTAATAGAGGAATTGAAACAGTTATGGAAAGGTGTCGATGCAATTGATGCTTCAAATGGTGAAACATTTAAACTACGGGCAGCTTTGTTGTGGACTATTAATGATTTTTCAGCATATGCCAATTTATCTGGCTGGAGTACAAAGGGAAGGGTTGCATGTCCTTGTTGTGCAGATTCGACACATTCAATTTGGTTAAAACATGGAGAAAAATTTTGTTATATGGGTCATCGTCGATGGTTAGAACCAAATCATCCGTTTCATTTTCAGAAAGATTTATTTGATGGTACCATAAAATTGGGATGTGCACCAATTCCACCTTCTGGAACTAATGTTCGTATACAAATGGATTCCATCAATTACATATATGGTAAATTCTCAAAGTCTTCTACAAAAAGAGGAAGGAATGATCAAGAAGGATTGTCAGAAGAAGTGACTATTAGTAATATGGATGCACAGGTATTTGAAGATTTCGATAATTTTTTTAAAAAAGAAAATGAGGAAGATGTACAGATAACATGTACAAATCAGCCTAGCAAGCATTTATGGAAGAAAAGAAGTATCTTCTTTGACTTACCTTATTGGGAACATAATCTTATTCGGCATAATCTTGATGTCATGCATATAGAGAATAATGTTTGTGATAATCTACTTGGAACATTGTTGAATCTTGATGGAAAGACCAAAGATAACATGAAGGCACGATTGGATTTAAAAGAATTGGGTATCCGATCGGAGCTTCATTCCATTATGCTTGCTAATGATAGAACTTATTTACCTCCTGCATCTTATACAATGTCTCCTCAAGAAAAAAATTATTTTCTTGTAGTATTGAAAAATATTAAAGTACCTGATGGATATGCATCAAACATTTCAAGGTGTGTGCATCTTAAAGATATAAAAATTTCTAATCTCAAAAGTCATGATGGTCACATATTGATGCAAGATATCTTGCCAATAGCTTCAAGATCATCAGTGCCTAAACAAGTTATTACAGTTATAATTCAACTATCATCATTCTTTAAGGCATTATGTTCAAAAGTTATTGATCCTGGAAAGCTTGATTAGTTGGAGTCTGATGTTACTATTACACTTTATCAGATGAAAAAGATTTTTCCTCCTGGATTTTTTACTATTATGATACATTTACTCATTCACATAGCTTCGGAAGTTAAGCTTGGTGGACCGGTACATTATAGATGGATGTATCCTATTGAGAGGTATGACATAGAGGCTGATGTATCCTACTGACCGATACACTATAATTTTTAATAAAAGTAGCATCATAATTATGCTATATTTAAAAATTAATTTATGTTGTAGGTACCTTGGGCGATTGAAAGATTATGTACGAAACAGAGCCTATCCAGATGGTTCGATTGCAGAAGGATATATTGTTGAAGAGTGTTTGACATTTTGTTCAAGATATCTTCAAGATGTAGAGACAACATTTAATAGACCTCAACGGTATAGTGATTTCGTACATAACGCAGAATTGTATAAGTTTTCAACTGCAGGTAGAGTCTTGGGAAAAACTGAAACTATTGTATTGGATCATAAATCAATGGCACAAGCACATTGTTATGTGTTACTCCATAGTGAAATAATATCTGACTATCGTAGGTCAGTATGATTTATTGCATTTCACGTTTAAATATCATATCTTATTTTTTGTTCTAAATGAATAAAATAAATTTTATGCAGCGAATTTTTAATGTCTCAACGATAAGCTAATCATGGCACTCGACCTAATCCAAGGATTGAACAGCGATGGTTAGTCGAGTTATTTCCTGAATGACTTTCAAAACAGGTTTGACATATACTTAGAGAATATATGGATAGATTTAGCATCAAATAACCTGTTAACATTCCTTTTTATTTTCTAGGTATCAATGATGATGGAGAGAAATTTTTCAGCTGAATTAATAGCCCTGGCTCGAGGACAGGTATCTTGTTATTTAATCTTTTAAGATACTTTAAAATATTTATTTTTTTTAAAATATAATAAGTATATTTATTTAATTTTGTAGACATATTCGAATATTAGTAAAGCTGCACAAGCATATCTGTCTGTTCTCCATACATCGGGATCCAAGAGTTATGCGCGAGTCAGACAAGAGTTCGTATGTTCCTTAAACTAAAAATTTATATTTTTTATATCAAATCATTTACTTATTAAATGGCTCTTCCCTAACTGACCTCGGGCACACGTTAATATACTTCTTTGTTTCAGTAACTATAAACTTCAGGATTCATGATAGTTAACACATGATTCTTTTTTAGCTTAGTACTTGCACTTGTTCTATGTCAAATTTGATTGTATGAGTCATTTAATTATGCTTGATTTGTCCTCTTCTTTTCTTATTTGTTTGACTCTATACGTAATCTGTATAATATAATTGCTAACTAGTCTTATGGTTCAGGATGAACAATAAGATCTCTAGTGAAATATGAAAGAATGCATGATGGATTGCAATGTAGTTTTACTGTGACAGATGCATTTTTGTGAAGATACTGATTTCCTGGTTGCACATGGATTTGTGGCAATGATTTTTATAATCATACTATTGCATTTTCAGATTAGTGAAACTGGTTTAAAACTGATGTTTTTCTTAAGGATCAACTGCTAGAAGATTATAATAATGCATCGGATCCTTTTGAAAAATGCTAGATATCCTCACATTGAATTCTTGAGTCATCCCGCATGTTCCGCAGTGGGTCTCCATCGCTTTGGAGATCTAAAATTATGGCTAGCTTGTACTTGGGACAAGTGACACACCAGGTCATTGTTAACAGTGCTCCAAAATTTTCTTTGCGCTCTGTCTTCGGCTAATGTGGGACGCATTGCTTGCTTTGGATACTGTGTTAGAAAACAACCAAGCATCAAGCAAGCTTGCACTCGTAGCTGGGAGCTGCTGATCGCTAGAGAAATAGGTCAAGTTCCATTACCTTTCGATTCCTAAGGTTATAACTGTATTAAAACTCCAGGCCTTTCACTGGCTTAAAATGATATACAGCTTGACACATCATCATAGGAATGCCACAATGAGAAACCATTGTATGTGAGACATTGTTCCTCTATACATGAACTAAATCCTTGCACTTTGTAAAGCTTTAACAGTAGAACATCATCCCCTTCACCTTTTCCTTGAGTGCTGGCAGCTGCCTGCAGTAAAGCAATGGCTGCGCATGTGGCCTGCACAACATTGCTTGTTGTATCTTTCTCTTGAGAATCAGGCTCCACATAGAACCGAGCTCAGAAAGCTGCTACGCGTTCATAGTATGCCGGAAGAACTAAACAGTTAAATGCAAATAAAAGGGGCCATTTATGCACAAAAACTGTGTGATACCAAGAGGCCATGAGCAGGATAACAGAACAATGAACTTTAGTGATGATTATAGGTTGTTCACCAATCAAACTGGTGCATGAAATAATGGACTTGACATCATAAATAGGACTCCCTAATGTCCTGATATTTGTTTAAGCTATTGAAAACCACCAAGTCCAATGATACCGAGTCCAGAATCAAAGGAAAAAAAAGAGAGTTAATTTCTCAAAAAAAAATATAAATGTTAGAAAATTTTATTTTTGAGAGGAAAAAGGTACTAAATAGTTAGGTTTGCGATGTAAACGTTGGTTATTTTGAGGGTTGTACACCTAAACAAAATCCTTGTTAACAACAAATCAAGTCGTGTAATACCACTGTTTTATGTAATAAAATAATTAAATTTTAAACTGAAAACACACATGTTAGACAACATTTAAACTATGATTCAATTTTTGACATTCTAGTTAATTGATAATCCTTCTAAGTTAAACAATGTTTAATTGAATTCTAATGTACTGGCAATTGATAAATTATGAAAAAGATAAAAATTCAGGCCTTGCATAATTTTTTAGATATATCCCAAGAGTTTTGTGGTCATATCACATGTTTGATCTAGTTAGTGATTTGGGGCGTGACAATGTATATCTGATGAGCTGCCCATTTATCATAGACTTATATGTTTGGACTATCACACAATAATAGATTTGTTGAGTCCATGAAGAATTGATAGAGTTTCAACAATACACACAACAATATATATTTTCTTTCACATTTTTTTCTTAAGTCTCTTAGAAGCAAGGCTTTGACACTGACCTGTATCAAGGAGTGCAGAGTTATGCCATACTGACTGGCACAATACAGGGGCTCAGCACACTCTCATGTTGTCACGTATTATAGGCACTGCACTGATTCCAGTAGTGTACATTGTTTTTGCGTGGCTATGTATCATACTGTAGCAGTATGGTACTAATATGGGGCCTGATATTGAGACTTGAAACCTTGCTAAGGTGGATACAAGTATTGGTGCCAAACTGCCGGTACCGAGACATAAGACCTTGCCTAGAGGGTATGAATTAACTTTAAATTATTATACTAGATATCCTCACATTGAATTCTTGAGTCATCCCGCATGTTCCGCAGTGGGTCTCCATCGCTTTGGAGATCTAAAATTATGGCGAGCTTGTACTTGGGACAACTGACACACCAGGTCATTGTTAACGGTGCTCCAAAATTTTCTTTGCGCTTTGTCTTCGGCTAATGTGGGACGCATTGCTTGCTTTGGATACTGTGTTAGAAAACAACCAAGCATCAAGCAAGCTTGCACTCGTAGCTGGGAGCTGCTGATCGCTAGAGAAATAGGTTAAGTTCCATTACCTTTCAATTCCTAAGGTTATAACTGTATTAAAACTCTGTGAATGGATCTTTCCATTCCTAAGGTTGACTCTCATTTATTTGATCCGTGGCTTTGTTATAATTAATTACTGCTTTTAGGCAGTTCTTTCTGTAGAATTAAAAAAAAAATCAGCATTTTCAGGCAGTTCTTATGGCATTTGAATTGTGGAATTATATGTATAGTTTATTTAAGTGATTATACATTTAACCTGCTTCATTTCTACACATAGATTATGTTGAAAACTTTTTGCATGCAAATAGTTTTATCAATATCAAATTCAGTTTTACAAAAATGTAATATTTCTTATAGATGGATGAGCATGGACGGAAACCTGATGAGGTGGAGTTTTATCGAATGACTCATATTCACCGTGATGACACTTTTGTCAGAGATGAGTTAAGGGACTTATATGTAATTATTTATTACAATTTATTTCATGCAACGATTTTAATTTGATTTTGTTATTCAGTAAGATCTAACTAATTTTTTTAAATTAATATAGGAAAGAGCTACAGCTCTTATTGCTGAGCGTGTCGATGACTCTATACAGAGTAGTCGTATTGAGGCTGAGGTGTTTATGGAGCTGATGGGGCCGGAGCGCTATGGTCGAGTGAGGGGTTATGGAGTTGGAGTCACCCCCACTCAGTTATCTGAGATGACTAGAAATGAACGTGTTGCTGCAGATTCTGCAGATGGTGTTTGCAGACTTGAGCATGAGATTGAGGAGATGCGACGGAGGAGTGCCGATGATAGAGCAGAGATGGAGGAGATACGACGGAGGAGTGCCGCCGATAGAGCAGCGATGGATTCTATGAGAGAGCACATTGAGCGGCTTACATCTATCGTACACATGTTGTTCCACACCAGTAAATATATATATTATTAAATATATATTCTTATATTATATCAATTATTTATCTAATATATTGTAATTGATAGTTAAGCAAATTAAACTTTTTTAATTATTCTTATAGGCTCCTAGAGCATCAGATCGGAGCGAACAGGGTGACGATCTTCCTCCTACAGATCATTGACCTCACCTACTTTTATTTTAGATCTTCCATTTTATGTATTTTTAAATTTTGTTAAACTTTAACTTGTAACTCTCTTAGTTGATTGTAATGAAATTTATATTTAAAATTTTAATTTGGATTTTAAGAATGTATGCAATGTGATTTTAAGAAAGTATGCAATGCGATTTTAAGAATGTATGCAATGTAATTTGAAATTAATGTAAGAAATGTGATTATTAATTGCATTAATTTTAGTTTAATATACAGGTTTAATTTAAATGTTTGTAATTTTAGTTTTTTTTTTAAAAATTACCGTTGGATAAATCGACGCTTTTGATAGCATCGGCAAGTTAATAAACCCAATGCTTTTAAAGCGTCGGATAATTAATAAATCAGACGCTTTTTAAAGCTTCGGCTAATTAAAATGCTGACGCTTTAAAAAGCGTCGGTAGGTTTATAAGACGACGCTTTTTAAAGCGTCGGTAGGTTTATATGCCGACGTTTTAATAAGTGTCAGAAACAAAATTACCGACGCTATTAAAAGCGTCGGCATTGTTACTTTTTATCGACTCTTTCCAAAAGCGTCGGCAAATTTCTTCGCCACCCCCTTTCTACCAACGCTTTAAAAAGCATCGAAAAGCCGTATCCCGACGCTAAAAAAGCATCGGGAAATAACTTAAAAGCATCGTTATACCTTAAATTTATTGTAGTGTTATTATTACGAGTAATCATGTTAATATAGTGCGAGTCAACCGAGATAGATCGGAGTACAAGATTTGTTTAAGTACAGGGGACAGGGATCATTCTGACTCTAGATCCAAATCCAGCATGTTGAGTCATAGAAGCCGCATCCAGTCAGCTGCAGAATTGGCTTCATGATAGACATGACGAATCTGGACTCTGTCAACCTTCCGAAGGATAGACCAAGTATCGTAGAGTATCGAATTGGTGGGGACTTGGGAGCAGATTTTCTTCCAAAGCTATCGGATGACAGTCATAAAATCCCCCTCAATGAGAAGGCTATGAGCATGAAGAACTCGAGTAGCATAGGAAATACCGGCCCAAGCAGTATAAAGCTCAATCATAGGGATTGAGGCATCAAGGGTACCAAAACCACCCGCCGCCAGCAGAGCTCCATCAGTCCCACGGATAATGAAAGCTGAACCCGCTAATCTATCACGAACACTTCCGTTGAAGTTGATTTGATAAACTTTGGAGGGAGAGCTCCCAAGAGATGAAAACCGTATGCCAGTTCGCTGCAAAAGCAACAGAGGATCCCCAGTGGAAAGATGTGTCAGAACCAACTACATTACGATGGAGAGCGAAATTTGCAGTTAGAGATATGACTTTTTGCATAATCCTGTGGAGAGATATAATATCATCAGTGAAGATAAGTATGTTCCTCGATAACCATATCTGATAAGCATTAGCAGTCCAAAGGATGCCATTCTGCTAGGAGGCCCTTCGAAGATCATCAAAGAAGGAGGAGCATGGAGAACCCATGTCATCCACTCTACAATAGTAACCCATCAGCTACCAAATTTATTTCGCTTTGAAGCAGATAAAGATGGCATGATTGGCATGGTCCTTCTTTTGGCTGCACAAAAGATAAGTTATCTGAATAAACAGTCCCTTTTTAAAAGTAAAAGACAGATAGAAAGACGATCCCATGTTAGCTTCCTTCAAAGCCTTTGTGATCAAGATAATGAATCAAGCCAATAGGATGAGGTGCCCATCCCATCCCCCCACCAACCTTCCTTTTTTTTCTTTTTAATTTTCAATAAAAGGAAGTTTACATTTATGTCCTATCTCTTTCAGGATGAGCATTGATTAGTCTGCACAAAACAACATAGACAGTGTTCGATGTTGGGGTAAACCAATCAGTTAAATGTTTCTACCTTGTCATACATTATTATTCTCGTCATTAATATTGAATATATATACTCCCACTAGTCTCCGTTACAAAACAATAAAATGAGAATGACTTCACGATGGAGACCAGTCGAGAGTCTCCATCTCGTGTTTGCCTTGACTAGGCCCATGCGTTCAAAGCTACGATGTGGCCTTTGGAGCATAAGGGTGGAAAAGGACAAAGGCTTGCTGATTAATCTAGTAAAAATGGCCTGACCTAATTATTCTCTAATATAGTGCTCGTGCAAATTATGCCACAGACATGACAGTTCTGTTTTACTATAAGATCCACTTGCTCTCTTATTAATTTGTTGGCTTTTATTTGTAAACAAATAGTAAGGCAACAGTACTTGTCCCCTCCGTATCCACGTGAATCTTCGAAGCTCATTCTGATTCTTTTTTGAACCTAGTTTGGATCCTCTCCGTCGTTGGTTTCCCATTATGTTATTCAATTGTAAGTCATTAGATAGTTTTGTTGAGAATTTGAAAAGATATTTGGAACGGAACTTCCCAGGTTTTCACCTATTCTATTGATCAGTGCAATTTTGTAAGACTCGCGCTGTGCTCTTGTTGGAATTTTAAATTATATATATATATATATATATATATATATATATATGCGTGCGTGCAGTAAAAATATGCGGATTACTTAACATGCATAAAATTAATATTATTATATCAAAAAAAATTATCATATAATTTTTTTATACATAAAACATACCGATGTATTGAGGTCCATGCTACTAGATTCGAAACTATAGAGGAAGAATCCCACGATGGAGTTTACGGGCCAAGGTATGTCATAAAATACCTACAAAATAAAAATAAAACCAGAGTCTTTCTCACATTTCTCATGATTGGTATCGAATTATGAGAGTAGGCTTACTTATTTTTTTTCTATTTCTCACAAAAGAATTGGCGCACATATCGGAGAAAAGAAAGAGAAAAAATTTTCTTTCGTTATGTCTTATGCCCTATTTATAGCTCTAGATGAAATTATTTAATATATTTTTGAATTAATTTAATTTAGATAATATTTATCTGTTATCCAATTTGATCGCAAGAGAATAATTCTCTACACATGTACGTTAACTCCTTGATAATATCAAGAAAAAATTATTTTCTTATTTACAACTAATTTATAAATAATATCTAAATTAAATATAATAATATCTAAATCATCAAATCTTATTTAATAATTTCAGATATTATTAATTTTAAATATCTAATAAATAAAATTTATTATTTATTTTTAATATTTTTAATAATCATATTATCAAAAATATCAAAAACTAAATTTTTTTCTCTTCATTAATTCATAATATGCACCACTTACAAGAGCAAAAATTTCTTGTGTGATATTTCACAATAACATTTATATGCCACCATTCATATCAACTTATTATATGAACAATGTGTCTAAACATATTTTTATTTTAAACAATAACTAATTTATTGTGCCAAAATATATGTAAAAAAAATAATCAATCAAATTGATTATTTATCTTCATAATAAACTCTTTATTATAAGTTTTAATAAATATTTTATTTAAAAAAAAAATAAATTAATCACATTAATTATTCAATCTAAGAGTATTCGATGTGATTAACCTAAGACGATGTGGAAACCATGAACCAATAATTTGAAGCTCCAATAAACTTGAATAAACTTAATTAAAACCTTTTAATTGTTTATTCAGTTTATTAATCTTGAAGTTATTTCACTAAAAACTCGAGACTGCACTCTTAAAAATTATAGATTATTTTTTACTTAAAAACTTGAGTCATCCACTGATATAATCATTACATGTAATTCAACTCTCCATAATTAGTTCATAATTAGAGCTAGATGAAATAACCATTGTACTCCTCTAATTATCTCTTGTTCCTTAAGTACCATTGATTTACTAGTTAAACAGTCAATTTATGATCGGATCATAAATTGAGCACATAACTGTTTAGCTCTTTAATCAACACTTAAGGAAACTAATTTTAAGCTTCTTTTCAAAAGTCATGGATTTCATATCTTTAAATCATATTTTCAGCCCAATGCGTTATTGAACCTCCAAAATATGGGCTTGAACGAACAAATCAAAAGATCCAGTAACACAATCAAGAAATTTATGATTAAGTTAGGATTAAGGTCGATGTACATATGATCATCTTGTGACATAAATTAAATTCTTTATAATGGTACTTAAATAATATTTAAATTATGTCGATCCAAGTCCTATATAATCTTATTATATATAATACCTCTATTAAGTGTCTCTACACAACAATTCGAATAAGATTATCACATTCATAATTAATGTTCATGGACCATATAGTGATTAGCAATAGAAGATCCATACTTTCATCAATTACGAACATATTTAAAATATAGCTATAATTTTAATCCTCTTGTATATATAATACTAAAATTACAGCCTCATAATATATTTTGAATTTTTATAAACATTCATCTTTTATATAAAAGAACAAGATTGAAGAAAAATGCTTCTTTTATTATTCAAAAAATTAAAGTATAAATACATATGATTTCAAGGGCACTAATTCTAACAATCTTTCACTTGCCCTAAAGCATATGTGACAAGTTTTTTAATCCTATTTCTACAAGATGTTTGCTGAACATCTTCTTAGGCAATGTCTTTATGAATGGATTAGCCATATTTTGTTCTGATGCTATCTTCATAACATTGACATTGCCTCGATGTACATTCTTTCTGATGAGATGGTATTTTCTCTCGATATGCTTGCCCCTTTTTTGGCTTTTAAGTTTTCTTGAATTAGCCATGACACCACTATTATCACATAATAATGTCAATGGTATATCCATTCTTGGAACAACTTCCAAGTCAGTATAGAATTTTTTAAGCCAAACTAATTATTTAGATACTTCACAAGCCGCTATGTACTCAGCTTCTATGGTAGAGCCAATAATGATAGATTGTTTAACACTTCTTCAGATAACTGCTGCAACACCAAGTGTAAACACTAATCCAGACATCGACCTTCAAGAATCTTTATCTGATAGAAAATCAGAATCAGTGTATCCTAAGGGATTAAGCCTTCGCCTGAATACATAAGCATATAATTTATCGTTCTTGGAAGATACTTGAGAATGTGCTTTACTGCCACCCAGTGCTCTATCTCGGGTTTGACTGGAATCGACTAACAACTCTCACTGCATAGCATATGTTTGGTTTAGTACATAGCATGGCATACATCAGACTTTCAACTCCGATGCATATGGAATTTGTCTTATGTCCACTTCTTCTTATGGTGTTTTAGGACACTGTTCTTTAGAGAGAACAATTTCATGTTGAGTCGAAAGAAGACCCTTCTTGAAATTCTGTATCGAAAAATGAGCCAGCATATTATCGATATAAGATGCCAAAGACAATGCTAGGAGTTTATTCTTCCTATCCCTAATGATCAGGATACCAAGAACATAACTCGCCTCTCCCAATCTTTCATTTGGAATTGTTCGGCCAGCCATATCTTTACGTTAGATAATATTTTACATCATTTTTAATGAGTAAGATATCATCTACATAAAGTACTAAGAAAACCATACTTTTTTTTAATTAATGAGCTTGTATACACAAGGTTCATCAACATTCTGCTCAAAGTCATAGGTTTTGATAGTTTTATCAAACCTAATGTTCCAAGACTTGAAGGATTATTTGAGTCTATAGATGGACCTATTAAGCTTACAGACTTTTTCTCCTGATCTTCAACAATGAACCCCTCTGGTTGCTCCATATATATGGACTTCTCTAGATAGCCATTCAGAAAGATCGTATTGACATCCATCTACCATATTTTGTAATAAAAAATGCAGCTATGAATAAGAGAATGTGGATGAACTTTAACATGACAACTGGGGAGAAAGTCTCCTTATAGTCAACTCCTTCTTTTGGGTATAACCCTTTGCCACAAGTCTAGCTTTGAAGGTCTCTACCTTCCCATCCGCTCCTTTTTCTTCTTGAAGATCCACTTACATCCAATGGGCCTAACATCTTCAGGTGGATCTACAAGTTTCCAACCAAATTGGAGTACATAGACTCCATTTCTTGGTTCATGGCTTCTAGCCATTTGTCCTTATCAAGATCATCTATCGCATGCTGATATATGATGGATCATCATCGTTGGTATCAACTATCGCAACATTTGCTTTGCTATCCTGTCTATAGCAGGCTGGGATTTTGATAACCCTCCCACTATGTTTAGGTACCATAATATCTTGACTAGGAGCTATGGTTTCTTCTACCCTAATTTCAACAACCTTTGTTGATTGAGTGGTGATCTTATCTTTGAGCAACTCATCGAGTACCACTTTACTCCGAGGTATCAATTTATGTATATAATCATTTTCAAGAAAAGTAGCATTTGTCGACACAAACACCTTCTTTTCATATGGACTATAGAACAAACCTCTTCTAGTGCCCTTTGGGTAGCCAACGAATAGACACACTTTTGTTCGTAGTTCTAACTTCCCATATTTGCCCTTAAGAACATGAGCTAGACATCCCAATATAAAATTGACGCAAACTTTGTTTATGCCCATTTCACATTTCTAAGGTTGTTTTGGATATAGATTTAGATGGTATGACATTCATAATATGCATTGCTATCTATAAGGCATATCCCCAAAATGATATCGGTAGTGAGAAATAACTAATCATTGATCTAATCGTATCTAATAACGTTCGATTCCTTTCTATAACACCATTTTGCTACGAAGTTTTTGGAGCTATGAGCTGTGAAATAATTCCATGCCCAATAAGGTAATCCTTGAATTCTATATCAAGAAATTATCTACCTCGATCTGATCATGGTGTTTTTAGTGATTTATATAATTATTTTTTAACTTTTGCTTAGAATTCTTGAAACTTTCCTAAAGTCTCAGACTTTCTTTGCATTAGGTAAACAAAACTACATCTTGAGTAATCATCAATGAAAGTGACAAAGTATTCATAACTACTTTTAGCTTGTACGTTGAATAGTCCACATACATCTAAATGTATTAGCTCTAGTGGTTCATTAGCCCTTTGGCCCTTCGTAGAGAAAGGTCTTTTGGTCATTTTACCTTCAAAACAAAACTCATAGATAGAAAGAGTACCAACAGTTAGCTTTTTGAGATGATCATCCTTCATAAGTCTGTTTATCCTATCTAGGTTAATGTGACTAAGCCTAAGGTGCCAGAGATATATTTCATTATTACTGTTCATTACCTTTTGTCTTTTGTTAGACCTAGGATTAGCTACTTTAAACAGTTCGATATTGTAAGAAACATTTTCATAAGGCGATAAAACATACAATCCGTCGACTAAACATCCATGATAAATTTTAAGACCATTTCTTGAAACTGAAATAACATTTTTGTTAAATAAAATTCCATAACATTATTCATGAAGTTTAGAAACTGAAATTAAATTTCTAGAAAAGTTTAAAATGAAATAAACTTTATTCAGAATAAGAAATTTTCTCCAAATGAAAGATGAGTTGTTCTAACTACCTTAGCCGACACCATAGCCCCATTGCCAACCCTCATTATCAATTCACCATCAAAACGCACTTTTGAAGAACTAAGAAGTTGCATAGAAGAATAAAGATGATTTATCGCTCCTGAATCAATTATGCAGGAGGAGGTATTAACCTCAACTAGACAAGCTTCAAGTACAAGTAAATCATATTTTCCATTTTTTTTCTTTTCTTTCAGCTCCGCCAAATACTTAAGCAATTTCTCTTCCATGCCCTTCCACATTGCAGTGGAAGCATTTGCCCTTTGGCTTTTTCTCTTTCATTTGGTTGGTGGCAACTTGCCAATTATCATAATATTCTCTAATATTACGATCAGCAGCAAGGGTTGGCACAGTGATACCAATTTGATGTTCTCAACAGTTAAAATATATCAAGATCAGATTTTCATTTAGGATAGTTTTCTTCAGTTAGGGTTGCAAGAGAGCAAAGAAGCAATGAGATTGTTCAAGGCTATTTTCTAAAAAATTAGTTAAGATGAATTTTTATAAGTTTTTAGAATAGAGATTTTAAAAAATAATTGAAAAATTTAGAAAAAATGCAAAAAAAACCCAAATATTATTTCCTTGATAATTTAACTAGCCATGTACAAGTCTGCCACCGTAGGGTAGGTCATTTTGCATACTTAGTTAAACCGAGACTCTTCTTGATTAATAAGTATGTTTCTGAAATAACTCCTTATTTCTACATTCATTAACTACCGAACTAAAAAAAGGTTTGATCTCATATCTTTATGAGTAAGACTCATCATTTCAAATTTTTAGACTTAACCCAAGCGTGCCGCCGTAGGGTAGGTCAGGCTTGAAATACAACTAAAAATTTTGTCCTAAAAGATCTAGACTTGTTATTAAATTGAACAAACACCACCCGTAGAAGAACGAAATCAAAGTGCCTCTCGTTCAACTCTTATGGTGCTAAACCAATGGTGGAGATTAATAAATTTATTAATTACTTATTAAAGTGGAATTATATTTTATTATATAAAGATAATCTTTTATCATTGTGAATTAAATTCAATAACCTTTAAATCTTGTCATCTCATGTAGATTTAATCTATAAATTTAATTCTTTTAAGATTTTCAAGAATCAAATTCTTGTAAATATTTTAAGATAACTATTATCTTTTAAAAATTAATATAATTTTTTTAATAATCATATTATTAAAAATTTAATATCTCATATTAACTTTTAAAATTAATTTCTGTACAAAGAATCATTTTCTTGTTATTTATGAAATTAAATAGATTAGTCTTAGATTTAATAATCTTATTATTAAATTAATATCATATATTAACTTAACTTAAGACTATTCTTAATTTCATAACTTTATTTAAGAATCAAATTCTTAATATTATAATTCTAAACCACCCATTTAAAAAAGCCTTTTTAAAATATGTTTAGAATTTAATAATATTGTCTTTGTTCATTATTAACTAAGACCCTAGACAATAAGTATAATTATGATTAGTCAAATGGTCCTAGTAATGGCTTCTAGGAAAGGTTGATTGGTCACAAGTCTCTTTAGACAAACTATCAACATAGGTATTCAACTTTTCACAACTATACAAATATCTTTTAAACATAGATATAATTATGATTAGTCAAATGGTCTTAGTCAATAGCTTTTAGGAAAGGCTAGTGGATCACAAGCGGACACACTTAAGTAGTGTCTCCTTAGGCAAAGCTATCAACATAAGTATTCAACTTTTAACAACTATACAAATATCTTTTAAACATAGGTATAATTATGATTAGTCAAATAGTCCTAGTCGATGGCTTATAGGAAAGATCGGTAGGTCACAAGGGAACACACTTAAGTACTGATCTCCTTAGACAAAACTATCAATATAGGTATTCAACTTTTCATAACTATACAAACTATATCATTAAATTTCTTTTAAACATTTTATAAAGAAATTTTATGAAAACCCATAACATTTTATGGAAAGTTCTATTGGGTGTGATGGGGCCAGTGGGCCCCATGGGCAACAATGATAGCATCCAGACTTGGCAACTCGGCCTTCCCTGTCCGCCACCTTTTCTCTCTCCTTTGCCTGGAGCCAGCTGCCCCTCGGCCTCGGCATGACCCCCCCTCGGCTCGGCATGATGCCCCCTCATTCTCAGCATGACAGCCCCTCGGCCTCGGCATGACAACCTCGGCCTCGAAAAGACGCTCCCTCGGCCTCGGCATGACAACCCCTTGGCCTTGGGAAGACGCCCCTCAGCCTCGGCATGACAGTCCCTCGGCCTCGGGAAGATGCCCCCTCAGCCTCGACATGACAGCCCCTCGGCCTCAGCATAACAGCCTCGTCCATGAATAGCTTCGGCCATTCCAGCCTCGACCATCTCAGCCTCGGCCATCTCAGCCTCGGCCATCTCAACCTCGGCCATTTCAGCCTCAGCCATGAACGGCCTCGGCCATCTCAGCCTCAGCCTCAGCCATCTCAGCCTCGGCTATCTCAGCCTTGGCCATTTCAGCCTCGGCCTCAGCCATGAACAGCCTCAGCTATCACAGCCTCGACCATCTCAGCATCAGCCTCGGCCATCTCGGCCTCAGCCTCGGCCATCTCAACCTCGGCCATGAACAGCCTTGGCCATTTCAGCCTCGGCCTCGGCCATGAACAGCCTCGACATCTCAGCCTCCGCCTCGGTCATCTCGGCCTCGGCCATCTCGGACTCGGCCATGAACAGCCTCGGCCATCTCGGCCTCGGCCATGAACAGTGCTTGGCCTCATTATGAATAGTGCCATGCAAGTGAACAGTGCCATGCAAGTGTTCACCCTCGGCCTTTTCTGAAGCTCATCCAAGGGCATGAACAGTGCCATGCAAGCACTCTATAATCAATGCTCTCTAAGGGACAGATGGCTTCAACTTCAAACTGCATCTTCTGCCCCAACCGCTGCACATTGGGGCCCACATTCCTAACTTTATCACCCATCACTGTCCACGTAGGACTGCAAAAAGGCGACGTAGGGGACACGTCTGGCAAGTACTGTAACGGTCGGCCACGTCCTGCAGCAGCCTGCAACAGTTGTCCAAACCAAAATAGCACCTGCCAACTAGCTGCAGCCACCTATTCTGACGGGACATGGCCTGCAGCCTGACACGTCACATGGAGGTAAGCTCCACTGTTGCTGCCATCAATTAATGCTCTGACAAGTGATCATGCCCCAAGAATGACAAGCTCTAAGCGCCAATAAAAAGGTAAGAGGGACCCTGACCATGTAACTGAGAACTCACTACATTCTTAAACGCTCATTTTTGCTCACAGAGAGCACGACTCTAAGCCTCTCTCCTCTTCCCTCTTTCGAGCTTCCTCAAGCTCACGGCTGTTGCCCAGAGCACTGACTTGAGCATCGGAGGGTCCCCGCCGGAATCTCTGGCCCCCAGGACTTGTTTGCAGGCCCACAGCACAAGGAGCCCACCGGAGGATCCCGGGCTCGCTGGAGGAAGCGATCGGACGCTCGCGGAAGGTGATTTGGCGTCAATAGATTGGTGCGCCAGGTAGGGGGGTCAGTGATACTGGTTTGCAGATCCTCATCCCTTTTTTATCAAAATGGTGGATTGTGAAGATGATGATGACAAGAGTCCGGGAAGCTTCACCAGTTACGCTGGGGGGGCATTTTCAACGAGCTAAGCAAAAGCTTCAGAAGCAATATCTTATAACCATGCAACAGCGAGCAAAAGCTTTCACTCGCACTTTGGCCACTGCTCAGGCCAGCCATCCTCATCCTGCCAGGAATCTCCCCAGTAAGAGGTCCAACGTCATCAAGCTCATCAGCGACTTAAAGCTCAGAGCCACCACTCGCCGCCCAAGCAGCCTTCTGTTCTACGGACGACGACGCAGAGGAAGGCCCAACTAAGGGCAGCAGTACCTCCACTCCAACCAACTTGATTCCCTAGGGGGCAGACCACCAGCGGGAAAAAGTGCTCAAGTCCGAAGAAGGAAAATAGGGGTGCCGCACGAGCTAAGTATGCTACACTTAAGATAGTATTTCTTTCATTGTTACTTAAAAATGTCATGCAGGGAAGACCGACTCTGCATCAGCATTCAAGACCAACCTTGCGTTAGCGTCTCAAAAGCCCAATGTACCATTGGCACCAAAGACCGGTGTACCACCAAATCCAAAAAGCCCGATGTACCATCAGCATCGAAGATCGGTGTATCACCGGATCGAAAAAGCCCGATGTACCATCGGCACCAAAGACCGATGTACCACTGGATCCAAAAAGCCCGATGTATCATCGGCACCGAAGACTAGTGTACCATTAGATCCAAAAGCATGATGTACCATCGACACCAAAGACCGGTATACCACTGGATCCAAAAAACCTGATGTACCATCGACACTCATGCCCGAGGCCAACTCGGCACCAAAGGCCAAAGACTGAAAAGATCGTTGGCGCAAAAAAAAAAGGCACTTGACGATTCTCAACTCTCAAGTCACCCTCCGGGGTTAAAAAGGCACATGACGACTCTCAACTCTCAGGTCACCCTCCGGGGTTAAAGGCACATGACGACTATGAACTCTCAGGTCACCCTTCGGGGTTAAAAAGGCACCTGACGACTCTCAACTCTCAGGTCACCCTCCGGAGTTAAAAAGGCACCTGATGACTCTCAACTCTCAGATCACCCTCCGAGGTTAAAGGCATCTGAATACTCTCAACTCTCAGGTCACCCTCTGGGGTTAAAAGCTCCCAAGCATGGTCCCATCCCAGCAACTCTCAGGTCACCCTCCGGGGTTCAAAGGCTCTCGACGGCCTCAACTTTGCCTCAGTGGCTTCATCACAGCCTCAATGGCTTCATTTCAGCCTCAGCGGCTTCAACTCTGTATCAGCGGCCAACGGCCAATCAGGTAATACCTTTGTTTAAATTATACACTTGCAACATATTGCTGGTTACTTTCAACCATCAAGAAGCCCCATGACAACTCACAGCTAGGAGAGGCCAACTCCTTAGCTCACAGTTGATGGACATCTACCTCCAAATTTCATGACAAAAGAAGAAGACCCAAAGTCAACTCATAGTCAAGAGAAACCGACTCTCCAACTTATAGTTAACGGGCATCCGCTTCCGGGCTCCGCATCGGAAGAGGACTACTAGCTGCCAGTCAAGGGAAGCATGAAGATGTCTACACAAGGCACCGCAAAAGGAAGGGGTTTCCTCACCTAGAAGGAATCACAGTTGAAGTTGACATTAAAGAGCAGATGCGAAGGTAAAAAGTTCTACACTTCTTTCGCTTAGATGACGCAGGGCACACAAGCTCAAGGAGTGTGGGGGGCATCTGATGGGGCCAGTGGCCCCATGGGCCATAATGATAGCATACAGACTCGGCAACTCAGCCTTCCTTCCATCCACCACCATTTCTCTCTCCTTCGCTTGGAGCCAGCTGCCCCTTGGCCTCGACATGATCCCCCCTCGGCCTCGGCATGACAACCCCTCGGCCTCGGGAAGACGCCACCTCGGCCTCGACATGGCAGCCCCTCGGCCTCGGGAAGACGCCCCCTCGTCCTCGGCATGACAGCCCCTCGGCCTCGAAAAGACACCCCTCGGCCTCGGGAAGACACCCCCTCGGCCTCGGCATGACAGCCCCTCGGCCTCGGGAAGACGCCCCCTCGGCCTCGGCATGACAGCGTCGGCCATCTCAGCCTCGGCCTCGGCCATCACAGCCTCGGCCATCTCAGCCTCCGCCTCGGCCATGAACAACCTCGACCATCTCAGCCTTGGCCATTTCAGCCTCGGCCTCGGACATGACAGCCTTGGCCATCTCAGCCTCGGTCGCCTCGGCCTCAGCCATCACAGCCTCAGCCATGAACAGCCTCAGCCATCTCAGCCTCGGCCTCGGCCATCTCAACCTCGGCCATCTCAACCTCGGCCTTGGCCATGAACAGCCTCAGCCATCTCAACCTGGGCCATTTCAGCCTCGGCCTCGGCCATGAACAACGTCGGCCATCTCGGCCTCCATCATCTCAACCTCGGCCTCGGCCATGAACTGCCTCGACCATCTCAGCCTCGGCCTTGTCCATCTCAGCCTCGGCCATCTCAGCCTCCGCCTCGGCCATCTCGGCCTCGGCCATCTCGGCCTTGGCCTTGGCCATCTCAGCCTCAGCCATGAATAGCCTCGGCCATCTCAGCCTCGGCCATTTCAGCCTCGGCTCTCGGCCATCTCAGCCTCGGCCTCGGCCATGAACAGCCTCGGCCATCTCAGCCTCGGCCTCGGCCATGAACAACCTCGGCCATCTCAGCCTCGGCCATCTTAGCCTCGGCCTTGGCCACCATGAACAGTGCTCGGCCTCGTTATGAACAGTGCCATGCAAGTGAACATTGCAACGCAAGTGTTCACCCTTGGCCTTTTCTGAAGCTCATCCAAGGGCATGAACAATGCCACACAAGCACTCTATAATCAATGCTTACAAGGGACAGCTGGCTTCAACTCCAAACCGCATCTTCTGCCCCAACGGCTGCACCTTGAGGCCCACATGCCTAACTTATCACCCATCGCTGTCCACGCAGGACTGCAAAAAAGGCAACGTAGGGGACACGTCTGGCAAGCACCGTAACGGTCGGCCACGCCCTGCAGCAGCCTATAACAGCTGTCCAAACCAAAATATCACTTGCCAACCAGCTGCAGCCACCTACTCTGATGGGACACGGCCTGCAGCCTGACACATCACATGGAGGTAAGCTCCACTATTGCTGCCATCAATTAATGCTCTGACAAGTGATCATGCTCCAAGACTGACAGGCTCTAAGCACCAATAAAAAGGGTAAGAGGGACCCCGACCAGGTAACTGAGAACTCACTACACTCTTAAACACTCATTCTTGCTCACAGAGAGCACAGCTCTAAGCCTCTCTCTTCTTTCCTCTTTCGAGCTTCCTCAAGCTCACGGCTATTGCCCAAAGCACTGACTTGAGCGTCGAAGGGTCCCCGCCGGAATCTCTGGCTTCCGGAACTTGTTTGCAGGCTCACAGGCGCAAGGAGCTCGCCGGTGGATCCTGGGCTCACTCGAGGAGGCGATCGGACGCTCGCGGACGTTCGAGGATGATGATTTGGCATCAACAGGGTGCATTATTCATATGTCCTAGTCTAATTTCTCAGACTAGAATAAAAATAAATAATGTGACGAGCTATATATTATGATGCATAAAATTGAAATCTCTAATTTCTAAATGGTATGATAAAAAAATAACTTATCAAATAATTATTTTAATTTATTTAATGACCGTGAACATTTTAGGCTGGCCATAAGGGCATAGGCCAATTGGTTTCACAATTTTTTCTACCGCTAACGTTTGAGATTTGTCATAAACCGTTTGATTTTTCTCATGCATGATTTTTTTTTACTGCAACGTTTGGGATTTATCCCAAACCATTTAGGATTTTTTCTTCTCCATCAACAGATTTAGTGGGTTTTTTCTTCTCCACCAACCGCGTGATTTCTGATTTTATTTTGTTGGGATTTTTTCTTCTCCATCAACAGATTTAGTGGGTCCTTCTCCACCAACCGCGTGATTTCGATTTTGTTATTCCTTCTTCACCCACCACAGGCCACGATTTTCTCCACCAACATCTTTTCATTCACCAACGCGTGATTTCTCCCGAGACCACCAACAGACCCACTTCTAACAAGAAGTGGACGTGAGATGGTGACATGAGGACGCGTGACGTGGGAGGAAAGGTCAAAAAAAAAAAAAAAAAAAAAAAATCAAGTTTCAATTAACAATATATCTAATCAAATTACACATGCTTTTTAGCTTTAAAAACTAATTTTTAACATGACAAAATCATAAAATCACATATGTAGCAATCTATTATACTTTTTAAATCGCAAGTAATTGGATCAAATGCAAGGTACTACTATAAGTAGCCTTCCTTCCGATGCATTCCTAATCCATTGGAAAAAAGATCTAAGGTACTACCAGTAGCTTCTCTCTTGGATCACCTTTGGGTTGAGCATGATAGAAACCAAGAACATGATCAAATCCCATGCCTACAAATCTCGGAATCTATATCCATTCTCAACTTTTAAACAATAGTACATGCTAAAAAAAATACTAAATATCAGCATGCCAAATATCAAATATTTATGTACCCATCCAAACATGTAAGCCAAATATCAAATATTATTAAACACGTAAAGAATATCACATATCACATACCATTTGTTGAAATTTTAAAAATAATTTATATATATATATGCAGTGGAAATATGCGGATCATTTTAACATGCATAAAATTAATATCGCTATATCAAAAAAAAATTATCATATAATTTTTCTACACAAAACATACCGATGTATGATATCTCTACTATCGGATTCGAAGCTATAGAGGAAGAATCACACGGTAGAGTTTACGAGCCAAGGTACGTTACAAAATACCTACAAATAAAAAAAAAAAATCAGTGTCTTTCTCATCTTTCTCAGTATCGGTATCGAATTATGAAAGTGGGCTTACTTGTTTTTCTTTATTTTTCACAAAAGAATTAGCACACATAAGGAAGAAAAGGAAGAGAAAAACTTTTCTTTCATTCCAGCAACACTTGGCCGGCTGGGACACAAGGCGGGAGCTGAGGCGCAGCTCTGCAGCGCCAGCAGAGGCTTCAGCGCACGGCCAGGCCAAGCAGCGGCCTGGGCCAGTCCCGCAAGGCTCCTCAGACTGCGGGAACCCCCGGCGTGGCCAGAGACAGGAAGCTGCGCAAGTATATTGAAGGGGAGACTGTCGCGACCCGACCAGAAGGCCAAGGCTCGGTGCCAAGGCCAGTGCGCGTGTGAGGGATGGCACGGGCACGGGCAAGCCATGGGACAGGCTTGCCAAAACCTTGGGCACATGGATTCGGTGGTCCATGGGGCGGCCCAAGGGCATGGCTGGAGGGGCCATGGGGACGGCAGCAAGCTGACAGCACGCGGAGGGACGAGCGGAGGCTGCATCAGCGATTGCCCAGATTGGCAAGGCGTTTTACATCGCCTTGGGCCAATATGTATGGGCAATGCCGGCCAACAGAAGGTTCCGCAAAGGAGAACCTTACGCAGGGCGGAGCAACCCTGCGTGGCGCCAACTATCGGTCGGACCGATAGATAACCTTGCGGCAAAGACGCACGCACGTGGTCGGAGCCACGGGCGACGTGCGGAGGGAACAGTCTGAACCGCCGGGCAGTTGCGAGAACCGCTCGGGCGCGGGTGCGAGCAGGCCACGACTGAGCGGTTGGCGGAACCGCTCAGCGTGCGCGCGCAGGAGGCGCGCACGATCAGCCGGACGATGCTGGACGGTGGGGTGGACCACCCACGTCCAGGCGCACGCCAGGAGAACGCGCGCACGACCAGCACGATGGCCACATCGTGGCTGGGCGGTTAGAGGAACCGCCCACGCCCAGGCAGTTGCCTAGCGCGCACCAGGAGGGTGCGCGCACGATCTGCAAGGGGCGTGGGGAAAAAGTCATTTTCTTATTTACAACTAATTTATAAATAATATCTAAATTAAATATAATAATATAAATTAATAAATCTTATTTATAATTTTATATTATTAATTTAATATATAAAAATTAAATTTATTATTTTTATATTTTAATAATCATTATCAAAAATATCAAAAATTAAATTTTTCTCTCTCATTAATTCATAATATGCGCCACATACAAAAGCAAAATTCTCTTGTGTCATGTTTCACAATAACATTTATGTGCCATTGTTCATATCAACTATTATGTGAACAATGTGTCTAAATACATTTTTATTTTGTCCAATAACCAATTTATTGTACCAAAATAGATGTGAGAAAAATAATCAATCAAATTAATTATTTATCTTCATAATAAACTCTTTTTATAAAGTTTCAATAAATATTTTATTTAAAAAAATAAATAATTAATTACATTAATTATTCAATCCAAGAGTATTCGATGTGATTAACCTAAGATGATGTGGGAACCATGGACCCATAAATTTACGCTTCAATAAACTTAAATAAACTAAATTAAAACTCTTTAATTGTTTATTACTAGTTAAACAGTTAATTTATGATCGGATCATAAATTGCACGCATAATTGTTTAGCTCCTTAATCAAAACTTAAGGAAACTAATTTTAAGTTTCTTTTTCAAAAGCCATGGATTCCATATCTTTAAATCATATTTTTAATCCAATATGTTATTGAACCTCCAAAATGTAAGTATTGGGCCCAACATCAAATAGGCTTGAACGAACAATCAAAAGATCTAGTAACACAATCAAGGAGTTTGTGATAAAGTTAGGATTAAGGTTAATGTACATATAATCATCTTATGACATAAATTAAATTCTTTATAATGGTACTTAAATAAAGATTCAAATTATGCCGGTCTAAGTCCTATATAATCTTATTATATATAATACCTTTACCAAGTATCTTTACACAATAATCCGGATAAGATTGTCACATTCATAATGTTCATGAACCGTATTAGTGATTAGTGATAGAGGATTCGTACTTCCATCAATCACTGACATATTTAATTTTAATCCTCTTGTATACATTATAATAAAATTACAGTCTTATAATATATTTTAGATTTTTAAATATTTATTTTTTATATAAAAGATAAAATTAAAAAAATTATTAATTTAAAAAATTAAAATTATAAATATATCTGATTTCTAGCAGTTATTTCAAACTGAAATTGGGTATTGCGGACTGGCCAAACTCTCTTTATTGTATACTTGGTCTTGCTGCGGAAGCCTTGATTCCTTAGGAGGTAAGATATGGATGGGATCTTGAAGGTTAATTTAGAGCGAAGAAACAATTAATCATATCTTCAGATGAAAACCAACTGATACCAGTGAAGCTATAGATCAAATCGGGATTACTGTTTGAATGGGAATTGTCTTCTTCTGCTAATATTACTTCTGTACTTCAGATAGTTAAAAACTGGATGTTTTATTAAATATGAATTTCTTTTACTACATTCCGAATATCTAACTCTAGCTTATTTATATAATGAACTATACCAAAATATTATCAAGCTAAATTGCCCTATGGCATCTCAAATGGAATTGACACTTTATTAGGTAAGAATATCAAGCTCTTTAATCCTCTATCAAGAGGTGATTTTGAGCAACTAGTGCTAATGGTATCTAATGGTATTTTCTTCGTCAACTCTTTTTATAAATTCCTAAATTATGGAGGATTAATTCTATAAAATTGTTTGGAATGCTATTATGCCTTTGAAGACTAAAGTCTTCCTATGACTGGTCCTAAAAAATATATTACATAAACTTAACTCAACTCATCTAAGCCTTTTCCTAATTATGAGGTTGGCTACATAAATCTGCTTCATCTACTTTGCTCTATTCATAAGGACTAAGTTGATACTCAAATTATAAATAATTATATCTTTCTTAATTATTTTTATTCGTATTAGTTTAGATCTACTTTTATCTTTATAATTATCATGAAATGTCAAAAGATTACTTTTTTTTTTTTTAACTAAAGCATCTAAAAATATATATTACATATGAGAGAAATTTTGGTAAGAAAAGAATGGTGGGTAGGTAACGGCTACCCTTTCAATAAAGTCTCATATGAAACTATTAGCCACTTATTCCTAAGATGTTCCAGAGTTTGGCTCCAGATTAAAGTTTGTTTGAACTTTGAAAAATTACCATCTAACTTCTAAAATTTGTAGATAAATTGAAACAATAGAAGTATTAAAGCCAATCTCAGAAAAGCTGAGGGCCAACTTTTAGGTAGTGTGTAAAATAGGTGATAAAAAGGGATATCCCCTAGATATCCTCTCTTATTCCCAAAAGCCATAACTATAAGGGATAGCTAGGAATAAAGTTAACCAAAGAATTAATCCATGGTTAACCATGGGATATCCCCTCAATTTATTCCCTAGAAAATGCAGGAATAGCTGGTTATCCCTCCAAATAAGAGTAAAAAAAAGTTATCCTATGGATTTACCTTTTTGCATTTGATATGATCAATGGGATAGCCAAGGGATATCCCTAGGGATAGCCAAGGGATATCCCTAGAGATAGCCAAGGGACAAACTCTATCCCATACACTTATCCATGGATAATATTTTTCTATCAAACACTACCTTAGGCGCAACTTGCCATCAAAGTGGATAATGAGAAATGCAAGGATCTTTCCCAAGAAAGCCTCATTTAGTAGCTTATTACTTCATGTGTTTCACTCCTGATCTCCTCTTTCCTTTTCTGCAAAAAAAAATTTTAGAACCATCAACCATAGTTGTTAGAATCGGACCGAATCGACTGATTGAACCGATTGAAACGAGACCCGAAGACCAAGCCGGTCTGGTTCTAATATAAATCAAATGCATAAGTAATCCGGAATAACTCAATCAACCCATCTAGTTCACTAGTGAACCGATCAATCCAATCTGAACCAAATGGAATAGCGGATTTTATTATCATGTTAACCTTAATTTTTTTAATCAAAAATTAATATTATTAATATAAATATATTTTTAAATTAAAATAATTGTTCAATGATTTGATAAGTGATTCAATGGTTGAATCATTGATCCGATTATCTGATCCCTTGGTCGGATTAATGTCCAGGCAGATCTGATAACTATGCCACCAACACCCGTCACAACTTCTAACCGCAACTCTTGGGGGGCTATCTACAGCATAGCTCGACTTATGCGCCTTTTTTCTTTCTTCTCGCTGTTCCCTTATGTGTCTCTTCTCATTATAATCCTATTTCCTTTCTCTTCTCAATATTTCTATATGTTACCATTATTAATAAAATATTGATGGGAGAAGTCGCTGACTTCTCCATTTTCCTATAGAGAAAACATCAAGCAAGATTATCTTCAAATTTCAACTCTACCTTTACTGATCTAACAGCAGCAAGCTTTAGTAATCTTAAATAATTTAGGATCTATCCTG
The DNA here is from genome assembly GCA_900491605.1 of Calamus simplicifolius. Taxonomy (NCBI): domain Eukaryota; kingdom Viridiplantae; phylum Streptophyta; class Magnoliopsida; order Arecales; family Arecaceae; genus Calamus; species Calamus simplicifolius. The sequence continues at coordinate 279,119 of UESW01001655.1, forward strand.
TTTTTTTTTTTTTTTTTTTTTTTTTTGTTACAAAACGGGCGATCATACACTTCTCATATGAATCAACCCAGATACATCAGAATATAAAATCTGCTGGAGAGGGATCGGGCAGGGGTCCGCAGGGCTCCAGTCCATGGTCCCGCATGCTGAGCTACAAAGGAAGCCACCCAGTCTGCCGCCGCATTGGCCTCACGGAAGATATGGCGGATCTGAACAGACTGGATTTCCCTCAACATGGACCGGCAGTCCAACAGAATCGGATTTGAGGGAATATCCAAACAGCTGTCCCTCAACAACCAGGAGATGACAGTCATAGAATCCCCCTCAATCATAATCTTATGGGCCTTGAGAGTTCTGATAGCATACGAGAGACCCCCCCACGCACCAATGAGCTCCGACATAGGATCTATCCTGTTTACTTGACGAGTCTTGTCTAATCAAGTTTTATTTTCAATAAAATTTAAATCATACTTATTTTTTATAAGTAAAACTCAAAATTCTAAATTATTTTCCTTAATAATAATTATAATTTAAACTTATTGACGCCAAATCATCATCCTTGAACGTTCGCGAGCATCCGATCGCCTCCTCCAGCGAGCCCGGGATCCTCCGACAAGCTCCTTGCGCCTGGGGGCCGCAAACAAGTCCCGGGGGCCAAAGATTCCACCGGGGACCCTCCGACGCTCTGGGCAACAGCCGTGAGCTTGAGGAAGCTTGAAAGAAAGAAGAAGAGAGAGGCTTAGCCGTGCTCTCTGTGAGCGAGAATGAGCATTTAGGAGTGTAATGAGTTCTCGTTACCTGGTTGGGGTCCCTCTTACCCTTTTATTGGTGCTTAGAGCCTTACTCTTGGGGCATGATCACTTGTCAGAGCATTAATTGATGGCAGCAACAGTGGAGCTTACCTCCATGTGACATGTTAGGCTGCAGGTCGTATCCCGTCAGAGTAGGTGGCTGCAGCTGGTTGGCAGGTGCTATTTTGGTTTGGACGGCTGTCACAAGCTGCTGTAGGGTGTGGCCGATCGTTACGGCGCTTGTCAGACGTGTCCCCTACGTCATCTTTTTTGCAGTCCTTGTAGAGCATTGATTATAGAGTGCTTGCATGGCACTATTCATGCCCTTGGATGAGCTTCAGAGAAGGCCATGGGTGAATATTTGCATGGCACTGTTCATAATAAGGCCAAGCACTATTCATGGCCGAGGCCGAGACTGAGATGGCCGAGCACTATTCATGGCCGAGCACCGTTTATGGCCGAGGCCGAGGCTGAGATGGCCGAGCACTGTTCATGGCCGAGGCCGAGGCTGAGATGACCGAGAACTATTCATGGCCGAAGCCAAGGCTGAGGTGGCCAAGCACTATTCATGCCCGAGGCCGAGGCTGAGATGGCCAAGCACTGTTCATGGCCGAGGCCGAGGTTGAGGTGGCCGAACACTGTTCATGGCTGAGGCCGAGGCTGAGGTAGCCGAGCATTGTTCATAGCCGAGCAATATTCATGGCCGAGGCCGAGGCTGAGGTGGCCGAGCACTGTTCATGGCCGAGCACTATTCATGGCCGAGATCGAGACTGAGATGGCCGAGCACTGTTCATGGCCGAGGCCGATGCTAAGGTGGTCGAGCACTATTCATGGCCGAGGCTTTTTGGTTGTTCAAAAACTTTAAGCAAAGTTTGAAGGTAAGTTGGTTACCTTTGACTGGCAGCCAATAATTCCCTCCCGATGCGGAGCCCGGAAGTGGATTCTCGTTAGCTATGAGTCGAGAGTTGACCTCTCCCGGCTATGAGCTGGTTGGGTCTTCTACTTTTGGCATGAAGTTTGAAGGTGGGTGCTCGTCAACTGTCAGCTGGGGAGTTGACCTCTCCCAACTGTGAGTTGTCTTGGGGCTTCTTGATGGCTGAAAGTAACCAGCAATATATTGCAAGTGTATAATTTAAACAAAGGTATTACCCGATTGGCCGTTGGCCGCTTATACAGAGTTGAAGCCGCTGAGGTTGAAATGAAGCTGTTGAGACGTGATGATGCCATTGAGGCTGTGACGAAGCCGCTGAGGCAAAGTTGAGGCCGTCGAGAGCCTTTTGAACCCGGAGGGTGACTCGAGAGTCGCTGGAATGGGACCATACTCGGGAGCCTTTAACCTCGGAGGGTGACCTGAGAGTTGAGTCGTCAGGTGCCTTTTAACCCCGGAGGGTGACCTAAGAATTGAGAGTCATCAGGTGCCTTTTAACCCCGGAGGGTGACCTGAGAGTTGAGAGTCGCCAGGTGCCTTTTTAATCCCGGAGGGTGACCTGAGAGTTGAAAGTCGTCATGTGCCTTTTTCTTTGTGCCGACGATCTTTGTTGCCGACGCTGGAGTCAGTTTTCGGTCTTTGGTGCCGAGCTGGCCTCGGGCTTGAGTGTCGATGGTACATCGGGCTTTTGAGTGCCGACCGGAGTTGGGCTTGAGTGCCGATGGTACATCGGGCTTTGAGTGCCGACCGAAGTCGGACTTGAGTGCCGATGGTACATCGGGTTTTGAGTGCCGACTGGAGCTGGGCTTAAGTGCTGATGGTACATCGGGCTTTGAGTGCCGATCGAAGTCGGGCTTGAGTGCCGACCGGAGTCGGGCTTTGGTGCTAACGCTGGGATGATCTTGAATGCCGATACGGAGTCGATCTTCCCTGCATGATGTTTTCAAGTATCACTGAAAGAAAATACTGTCTAAGTGTAGCGTACTTAGCTCTTGTAGCACCCATGTTTCATTCTGCCGATTTAGATACTTCAGTCCGCTGGTGGTCTGCCCCCCAGGGAATCAAGTTGGTTGGAGTGGAGGGGCCGTTGCCCTTACTTGGGCCTTCCTCCGCGTCGCCGTCCATAGGAGAGAAGGCTGCTTGGGCGGCGAGTGATGGCTCTCTGAGCTTTAAGTTGCTGATGAGCTTGATGACGGTGAATCTCCTACTGGAGAGATTTCCGGCGGGATAAATGATGGCTGGCCTGAGCAGCGGCCAAAGAGCAAGTGGAAGATTTTGCTCGTTGTTGCGTAGTCATGAGATGTTGCTTCTGGAGCTTTTGGACAGCCGCCGTCAATGCTTGCATTTGCAGGGTGAGGGTGGCAAGATGTTCTGCTTGAATGGTTTGAAATAGTGGTGATGGTGGAATGAAGAGCTGGCCTCCTGCTACTCAGCTCATTGAAGGTGCTCCCCAGCATGACTGGTAAAAGCTTCTTGGATTCTTGTAATCACCATTTTTATGATCCACCATTTTGATAAAAAGGGAATGAGGATATGCAAACTAGCATCGCTGACCACCCCTACCTGGCGCGCCAATCTGTTGATGCCAAATCAACGTCCTCGAACGTCCGCGAGCGTCCGATCGCCTCCTCCAGCTAGCCCAGGATCCTTCGGCGAGCTCCTTGCGCCTGGGGTCCTGCAAACAAGTCCTGGGGGCCGAAGATTCTGACAGGGACCCTTCGACGCTCAAGTCAGTGCTCTGGGCAACAACCGTGAGCTTAAGTAAGTTCGAAAGAGAGAAGAGAGAGGCTTAGAGTCGTGCTCTCTGTGAGCAAGAATAAGCGTTTAGGAGTGTAGTGAGTTGTCAGTTACCTGGTCGGGGTCCCTTTTGCCCTTTTTATTGGTGCTTAGAGCCTCAGTCTTGGGGCATGATCACTTGTCAGAGCATTAATTGATGGCAGCAACAGTGGAGCTTACCTCCATATGATATGTCAGGCTGCAGGCCATGTCCCATCAGAGTAGGTGGCTGCAGCTGGTTGGCAGGTGCTATTTTAGTTTGGACAGCTGTTGCAGGCTGCTACAGGGCGTGGCCGACCTTTACGACGCTTTCCAGACCTGTCCTCTACGTTGCCTTTTTTGTAGTCCTTGTAGATCATTGATTATAGAGTGCTTGCATGGCACTATTCATGCCCTTGGATGAGCTTCAGAGAAGGCCGTGGGTGAACACTTGCATGGCACTGTTCATAACGAGGCCGAGCACTGTTCATGGCCGAGGCCGATGCTGAGATGGCCGAGTACTATTCATGGCCGAGCATTGTTCATGGCCGAGGCCGAGGCTGAGGTGGACGAGCACTGTTCATGGCCGAGGCCGAGGCTAAGATGACCGAGTACTATTCATGGCCGAGTACTATTCATGGCCGAGGCTGAGGTGGCCGAGCACTGTTCATGGCCAAGGCCGAGGCTGAGATAGCCAAGCACTATTCATGGCCGAGCACTATTCATGGCCGAGGCCGAGGCTGAGGTGGCCGAGCACTATTCATGGCCAAGGCCGAGGCTGAGATGGCCGAGCACTGTTCATGGCCGAGGCCGAGGCTGAGGTGGCCGAGTGCTGTTCATGGCCGAGGCCGAGGCTGAGATGGCCGACCCGAGGAAGGCCGCCCTGGACCTGCTGGACCCGCCAAGAACTTGCCGGGACCAAGGAAGAAAGGCCGGTTTGCTGAGGCCAAGCCCATATGCTGTCAGAGTGGCCTATGGAGCCCACTGGCCCCATCAAAACTTATGATTTAAAAAAAAATGCAACTCAAATATTATAGTTAAAAAGATATATATATATATATATATATATATATATATAATCTTACAGCCTGTAGTTTGCATCATTCTTAAACACTCCGTCTGTTATATTATAACATAACTATCATAGAAGTATGTGCATTACAACTGACAATAACCATCATAAAATATTGTTTAATTATTAAATAAAAATATTTTTTATGTATTGATAATAAATCATTTAAAATATATTAAATTATTGATTAATAAATAATAATTCTTTCACGTGGCTGCTTTTATTATTAAATAGTTATCATATGCAATACATGATATAATTAAACGAAGGGATTAGAATAACATAGGTCATGAACATAGGGCTTGGACCTCTTTCAATATTTTCTTAAGCGCAGCAAACTATGCTCTTAGAAGAAAACTTTCAGATGTTTGAACTTATACCTGACGCTGGATAAATTTGTTTCCACTCATGACTCACAATGATTGGACGAATCAGAACTTCAGTAGGCATGAATGTGCTACCAGTCTACACATCAGCTATGACACAATTTTGTTTTAAATATTTATTATCGAAACGTTACTTGAAATTGAATGCATAAATATGGTGCTGGCTATAATACCAACCATGAGATATAATCGTAGTGAAGAATGAAAAAGACTTGTTGTGCCTTTTGGTGCATTAAGCATGCATTGATCATACAAATTGAATGCTTGCACATATCAACATGCATATGGTACGCAATAAGATCTATTGGGCCATCATACATGGCATGCACGAACAATCAATCTGCGCAGCCGATGCATGTTTGCTACACCGAAGAGCGGTGTAGCATGCCTTTTTCGAGAAGCATTGAAAAAGTCTTGCTGCACTGCTCTTTGGTGCAGCAAGAGGGCACTGGCTGCATGGATTGGCTGCCCGCACATGCCGACGCGTGTGCGGTAGCCCAATGCGTTTTGCTGCGCATTGCACACATGTTGATATGCACGGATGGTCAATCCGCACAATCAATGTGCTGCATCAAAGGGCCAGATTCTCCGCTATAAAAGGTAACTTGGGGCACAGAAAATAGGAAAAGTCTTTGTGCACCGGCTTTCAATACATAAAGCGGGCATCAAACGCGTGGATTGGCTATGCGCCCATGCCACCGCCCGTGCCACGGTCCAATAGACCTTGGCGTGCACCGCAGTCGTGATGGCATGGGCGTGCTGTAGTATCCCGTAAGTGATGATCCTATTTATTTTATTTTATTTTATTTGATACTCACTTGCAAATATATCTCGAGATAACTCTCAATAATATTCATCTATTAATTAATTAATGATAACTATATCTCTTTTAAAAATTTAAAATACCTACTTTGATGGGAGTAGATGGTTATAAAGAGTAAAGAAAGTCTCTATAAATAGAGACCCCTTCTAAAGTTTTTGATATTACATCATATGTACAGAAGCCCGAGAGAGATTGGGTCTCTGATCAAGATCAAATCATGATTGCTCATTGATTAGAAGTACTCGACTATCAAGATCCAAGATCCAGATCCTCAAGAGAGGTAGATCATAAACAATGGCTGGAGGTAATACATTGATCCTGTTAATATTTCTGTGTAGATTTTAATAAATATCTAACAGTTGGTATTAGAGCTTCTAATACCTCTGCCTTGTTTTGTTGTGAGTATTTTCATTATTTTGGTATTAGAGCTTCTAATACCTCTGCCTTGTTTTGTTGTGAGTGTTTTCATTATTTTAGGATCTGATTAAATCCTTGCAGCAACAATTATTATCTCATTCGCATTACTTATGCGATAAAATGCATTCTTGATCTCTATTTCTCTCATTTAGGGTAGTTCAACCCAGTATCGAAAGAGTTAATAGATCGCTGAGATTCTCTTTCCTTTTTGGATATGATTTAAATAAATAATAATAATAATAATAATAATAATAATAATAATAATTAGATGAGGATTTTGGATGCTGGTTTGGTGGTTAAAGTTGAGCCTTTTGAACCTAAGATCTCAAGTTCAAACGACCATTCAAACGGTAGTCCATCCTAAAGAGAAAAAGAGAGATTTTCCATACCATGACGGGAGATGATACGGAATGAGGGACCTCATCTCCTTTTGTGGATGTAAAAAAATCACGGAATGGAAGATGAGGGGGCTGATTTGAAATCAGTTAAAATTCAACACCTTATCCGAAGCAAAGAAGGGATAAAATAGCATTTTAAATGCATTCTATTATCTCTTAATATTTTGATATAATTTATATTTATTATATCATATGATTTATTTTATCATCTGTTTTTTAAGTTTAAAATTTTTTGTATCAAAATACGCTGAGCCTATATGCCTATGATGTTTTGCATAGGCTAGCCCAAGAAAATAATGAGATACGATCGGACGTATTTTAATTAATAAAAAATCTTTTTAAGATAATAATTTTGAAATTGTATTAAATAAATGCTTGGTATGCTATTGTTCCTATTATGCATATTAAATTTTATATGTTATACATAAACAAAATTATATTTAGTAATAGTGTGAAAATCATAATGCAAATCTTTTTAAAGTTTGATTGATCAATTGATGTCTAGAAAAGTGGTTCTTGAAGGTAAAGAGATCGTGATTACTTAATTGATTCCGTTGACTGACCTGACTAATTAAATTGGTGTCTAAGAAAAGCAACGGGGACCCCTACCTCTCTCCTATTGGCACCAATTTGATTGATTTAGACCTTAATTTGAAAATGCTATATTGATTAAAGTCACTATCTAATACTCATGCTAAATTGGCTAATCTATATGCATATAATAGAGTTTAAATGTCACATGGTCAATATGATTTTGATTAATTGAGAAGTAGCCACAGCATATTTAATTAATTAAAATTATATATTAAGTTGCAAAGATTACATAAGGTTAGATGATATTAATTATAATTAATCATATTTAATATAATAAATCTTATCATATAGAAATTTTTATTGCATTTATATAATTAATTAGGATAGGATAACAAATCATTTTTTAATTACCCATATGAATTAAGAAAGGAATATAATTTGTTAATCACATCATTAAGTTAATGAATATATTTAAGTATAACACTTAGCTCACATGTAGTTATTACATGTTATTGATTAATATTGTTGCATGCTTATATTGGTAAGACATGACAATGAGTTATATGCCTCAAATTTAGTTACATGAACATGATTTTTATTTTGTGCAGCTATTTTGCCTATTAATATTTTTAATATGAAATGTGATGTTTTCAATTTAAGTGGTGATAATTATAAAGTATGGAAGAAAAGAATTCTCATTCAGTTAGGGTGCATAGACATTGACTATGCTATCAGAAATGATGAACCACATTCAGTTATACCTACTAGCACTCAGGCTGAGATTGTTGTGTATGAATGATGGAAGCGATCTAATCACCTCATTATGATGTTCATATGTACTAAGATTTTTGCTAGTATAGTGCAAAAATGTCAAGAAACTTCTAAAGGCTATTGATGCACAATTTGAGTCTTCAAATAAGGCACTAGCTAGCCCCTAATGGCAAAGTTATAATCAATAAAGCTCACTACTATTGGAGGTGTGCATGAGTACATCATGAAGACGAGGGACATTGCGGCTCAGCTAAAATCCATAGAGGTTGAGATGTCAGAATCTTTCTTAATGCACTTTATTCTGAATCCACTCCTATAGCAGTATAGTCCCTTCAAAATATCATACAACACACATAAGGACAAATGGTCAATTAATAAACTTTTGATCATGTGTGTTCAAGAGGAAGGGAGGCTGATTCTAGAAATGAGAGAAAATGCACATTTAGCTATAAGAAAGTCTAAAGTCAAACTCAAAGGAAAGGTTAAAGTACCCATCCATAGAGAAGACAAGAAGAAATCCAAGTGCTTCTTTTGCAAAAGAAAACGACATATAAAGAAGGATTGCCTCAAATTCAAGGCTTGGCTTGACAAGAAAGGTACTCTAATCTTATTCGTATGTTATCCAATATGGTTGTTTATCATAATACATGGTGGATTGATGCTGGTTCTATAATCCATGTTTCAAATACCTTGCAGGATTTTCTAAATCAAAGGAAACTATTGGGAAGTGAACAAAACATCTATTCAGGAAACAAGACGAGTTCACATGTGGAAGCGATTAGGACGTGCAGACTTGTTTTAGATTCTGGTTTTGTTTTAGATTTGGAAAAGACTTTTTATTATAAATTTCTCTAAAAATTTAATTTCAGTGTCAAGATTTGTACTCTCAAGATATTTCATTAATTTTAATAAAAGCTCTGTTGATTTATTTTATAAATATAAGCTTATTGGGAATGATATATTATCTGACATTCTTTTTCAAATCAATTTGAAAAACAATACCTCATATAATGTGATGCATGCCCAAACTAACATAGGTATGAAAAGATGTATTGTGAATGAGAATTTCTCTATTTTGTGGCATCAGATATTAGGTCACATCTCCATTGAGAGAATCAAAAGATTAGTAAAAATAGAGTACTTGATAATCTTGATTTTACTGATTTTGGCACTTGTGTAGACTGAATAAAGGGAAAGCAAACCAACAAGTCTAAGAAAGATGTCATGAGAAGTTCAAAAATATTGGAGATCATACATACAAATATCTGTAGTCCAAATATGGACTCATTTGATCAGAAATACTTTATCTCATTTATTGATGACTATTCACGATATATGTATCTCTACTTGCTTCATAATAGGAACAAAGCATTAGATGCCTTTAAGGTGTTCAAGGTAGAAGTAGAGAAACAATGCGGTAAGCAAATTAAGTTTGTAAGGTCAGATAGAGGTAAAGAATATTATGGTAGATACGCTAAAGATGGACAGACATTTGGTTCGTTTGCTCAGTTTCTTGAGAAAAATGAAATTGTTGCACAATACACCATTCCGGGGTCTCCAGACCAAAATGGTGTAGCTGAAAGAAGGAACCTAACACTATTGGACATGGTGAGGAGCATGATTGGTAGCTCCAAGCTACCTAAATTCTTATGGATTGAAGCTCTTAAAATGACCATGTATATATTAAATCGAGTTCCAACCAAGGCTATTTCCAAAACGTCATTTGAGTTATTTAAAGGTTAAAAACCAAGTTTACAACATATATGTGTTTGAGGATGCCCGTCTGAAGAAAAAGTTTATAATCCAGAAGAAAGAAAACTGGACCCAACACCCAAGGACTATTAGTGGATATTTTATTGGATATGCTGAGAAGTCCAAGAGTTATAGATTTTATTATTCATCTTTACATCACTAGGATTGTAGAATCAAGAAATACAAAATTTCTTGAGAATAACTTGATCAGTGGGAGTGATCAATCTTAGTATTTGGCTTCTTCTGAGAAAGAACATTCAGATATTCCAACTTTCACTTCAAGTGAGAGATTGGTTGTCATTTATAGCACCCATCGAGCTCAAATAAGTACTTGACAACCAGTCATTGAGATTTCATAAGCTGCTGATAATAATCTAGAAGATCCTGTTGTTCAACAACAATCAGTTGTACAAGATACTCCTCAGGAGGTCACTGACACAACATTAAGAAGATCAACTAGAATAAAGAAATCAGTCATTCCTAGTGATTATATTGTATATCTACAAGAATCTGACTATAACATTGGAGCCAAAAATGATCTTGAAACGTTTTCACAAGTTATGAGTTCTAAGGAATCAAACTTATAGTATAATGCTATGTAGGATGAGATGGAATCTATGGCATCTAATCTAGTCTGAATCTTGTTGAGTTGCCTAATGGTATAAAAGCTATTGGATGTAAATGGGTATTTAAAACAAAGAAAGACTCACAAGATAACATTAAAAGATATAAAGCAAGACTCGGTTCACTTAGAGGGAAGGAATCGACTACACAGAGATATTTTCTTCCGTATCCAAGAAAGATTCTCTTCAGATAATTATGGCATTGGTAGCTCATTTTAATTTTGAGTTACATCAAATGGATGTAAAAACTGCATTTCTTAATAGAGATCTAGAGGAAAAGGTTTATATGAAACAACCTAAAGGATTTTCCTCTAGTGATGGTGAGCATTTGGTTTGCAAGCTTAAGAAATTCATATATGGATTAAAATAAGCCTCACGTCAGTGGCATTTAAAATTTTATGATGTGATCTCTTTATTGGTTTTAAAGAAACATCATGGATCAATGTATATACCAGAAGATTAGTGGGAGCAAAATTTATTTTTTGGTCCTAAATGTGGATGATGTTCTACTTGCAACCAATGATAAAGGGTTGCTATATAAGGTGAAATAATTTCTCTCTAAGAATTTTGATATGAAAGATATGAGTGAGGCATCTTATGCCATTGGCATTAAGATCCATAGTAAAATATCTTGAGGCATTTTAGGATTGTCTCAAGAAACTTATATCAATAAAGTCTTAAAGAGATTTCGAATGAATGATTGTTCACCAAGTGTTGCACCCATAGTGAAGGATGACAAGTTCACTTTGAACCAGTGCCCTAAAAATAAAATTAAATGAGAATAGATGCATAACATTTTATATGCTTCAGCTGTTGGAAGCCTAATGTATGCTCAGGATTGCACAATACCTGACATAGCATTTGCAGTAGAAATATTGAAAAGATATCAGAGTAATCCAGGTTTAGACTACTGGAGAGTTGCTAAAAAGGTCATGAGGTATCTTCAAGGGACCAAGGACTACATGTTCATGTATAGACAAACTGATTATCTGGAGGTAGAGGGTTACTTAGATTCGGACTTTGCTGGCTGCGTTGATTCTCAAAAATCGACATCAGGATTTATATTTATGTTAGCTGATGGAGCCATACCATGGAGGAGTGTAAAGCAGACTTTGACTGCTACCTCTACTCTGGAAGCAGAGTTTATTGTTTATTTTGAGGCTACATTGCACGGTGTATGGTTAAAGAGTTTCATCTCAAGACTTAAATTGTTGATTCTATTGCTAGGCCAATTAAATTGTATTGTGACAATTTAGTTGCTGTATTTTTGGCTAAAAACCATAAGAATGATAGTCGAAGTAAACACATCGACATTAAGTATTTAGCCATAAGAGAATGTGTTAAAGAAAATAAAGTGGTCATAAAACATGATAGCACTGAATTGATGATAGCTGATCCTTTGACTAAAGGTATGCCAATTATGAATTTTAAGGATCATATGGTACGAATGAGAATTGATCACATGATATAATTTAGTTGCATGGACAACTACTTGTATGATAAAACTTTTATTTTAGTTATTTATTTATTTTTTATTTGGGTGTACACATTATTTGACTTTTGAGAAATGATAAATTTTCTTTTGGATTTCGAATAAACATAGGGTTTATTCATTAAGTTATGTTATCACATTTGAAATAGTGGTAAAGAAATTAAATGCATTGTAATATATGGAAGATAATACTCAATTATATAGGACCTATAACCATGATTCATGTATTTGATTTTTTTCAGTTTTGAGAACTATGGATTAAAATAAAATATCGAACTAAGTGAAAGAATATAGTATCCGATGGTTCTATTTTATTTTATTTTATTTGGTAACCACTTGCAGATATATCTCGAGATAACTCTCAACAATATTTATCCACTAATTAATTAAGTGATAACTATATCTCTTTTTGATGAGGGGTAAAATTATCATTGCATTAATGCTCGCATATGTCGACAATTGGGTCAAGTCCAATCCCAACGTCCTGTCGGTCAGCTATCACATCCACCAAGCAGCGAAGCCGAATCGCCCTCAGTGACGTCGGGTCGCCCCGATGACCCGAGCTATCCTCATGCTCCGGCTGCCCGAGCTATCTTCATATCTCGGTAGCCCGAGCTATCTTCATACCTTGGTAACCAGAGCTATCTTCATGCCCCGATTACCTGAACTATCTTCATACTTCGGTAGCCCAAGTTATCCTATACCTCGAAAAACTAAATTATTACTTGCCTCGACCGGACTGAGGCACTCAAATACCTCCATGGAATCTGGCGCGAGAGAGTTTAAATTCACGATAACTAAATAAGATTCCAAAATGGAGAATCATGTCCCAAAGTGGCCTAAGGGTCATAGGCCACTACAAGAAAAAGCGTAATTTGCAAGGGATTTTCTGAGAGAAAAAAAGGAAAAAATCCATCGAAAATATAAATTTTCGACGGATTTTCAACGAATAAATGGTCGTCGGAAAAACCCTTCTTGAAAAATTTTTCCAAGGGAATTTATTTCCTCAGAAATTGTCCGAGGGAATTTCTGAGGGAATTTTCGAGGGAAAAATTTCAAGGAATTTTCTGAGGGAATTTTTGAGGAAAAATTTCCGAGGAATTTTTCGAGAAAAATTTTTTTAGGGATTTTTTAAATTTTTTAAATCACTTTTCTTAATTTTTGAAAAAATTATTTCTTACTAAATAAATATCCGAGAAAACAATTCCTCGCAAAATAGCTTTTCGAGAAACAAAATCCTTTGCAAAATCTCTTATAATATTTAAATATAATTTTTAAAAAACTTAAAATATATTTTTTAATGCACCTGATTATATATATACAAATAATCCATATAAAAAAATTTATATTCATAATATGACATATTAATCCATAATCATCATAATAAATATAACATTAATACACTTGATATATAAATGAAAACCATAATCATCATAAACATGATCATAAAAAAAAATTTCACTAGTGTCATCATGTCCAGTTCATAACAAAAGAAAAATCACAAACAAGTATCATCCCAATAATAGAAAAAAAAATTACAAACAAGTTCATAAATCTTCTTCCACTCCTGAATCCACTTCTCAAGAACTCGTAAGGATGTGCGGCCATAAGATGAGGAGCCTATCAGCAAGCTAGCCTGTGATTGGAATCCATAAATCCGTCCCTTGTTTACTTCAACTGTATCTTTCCATACATGCACCATCCTCTCCAACTAAGCGCTGACTTAATTGCACCTCTTGCAACTTATATATAAAATTAGTCTGTAAAAGATGTTAGATACAATGAGCTAAACATACAAAGAGTATAATATATGAATTAAAGTAGAGTTTTTTAAATACTTACATGTATTATTTTTTCCTTCTTATTTATCCACTGATTGCTATCCTTTTTCTTTTGATCGGTGTGTCTAACACTACAAGAAATTTAAAATATTGCGACGCCAAAATGCGTCGCAATTGCGTCGCTAAACATGGTATAGCGACACAATTGCGACGCAATGATGGCGTCGCTCAACTCCCCGTCGCAATACACTTTTGTCGCAATTGCGTCGCAATATTGCGACGCTCTGCGACGCATAAAAATGCATCGCTAAATTTAAAATTAAATTTTTAAAAAAATTATTAATAAATATTGTGACGCATCAAATTACGTCGTAATATTTAAAATTAATATTTAAAAATTAAAAATTTATTAATAAATATTGCGACGCATATAATTGCGTCGCAATATTTAAAATTAAATTTTAAAACAAAAAAATTTATTATTAAATATTGCGACCCAATTAATGCGTCGCAAGATTTAATAATAATTTATTTGTTTTAAAAATTATTTTTTATTATTGCGACACAATTTGATGCGTCGCAATATTTATTAATAAATTTTTAATTTTTAAAAATTAATTTTAAATATTGCGACGCAATTTTATGCGTCGCAATATTTATTAATAAATTTTTAATTTTATATATTAATTTTAAATATTGCGACGCAATAAATTGCGTCGCAATATTTATTAATTAATTTTTTTTTAAAAAATTAATTTTAAATTTAGCGACGCATTTTTATGCGTCGCAGAGCGTCGAAAATTTTTTTTAAAAAAAATATTTAAATAATTAAAAATTAAAACGGTTAATAAAATTTCGCTAAATCTAAATATTGATACAAACATTTTTCACTCAATCCAAACAATAATAAATTTCAAAAAATTTATATATTAAAATTTAAAAGTTTTTACAACATAAAAAAAAATACATCAAGAATCTGAATGATCACGTGAAGGCTGTGGAGGCTGTGGAGGCTGTGGAGGCTGAAGACTCTGCGACAAGCGTCTAACCATATCCCGCAATACTGCATCTCATCTCGCATGTCAGCAACCTCCTGATCCCGGCCTCGCATACGATCCTCAAAATCCTGCTCGTAATCCTGGCGAAGCTCCTCTGCAATAGATCTGCGAAGCTCCTCTAAACGCTCGGGAGGAAGATCAACAGGAACTCGCGAGCTGGAGGCCTGATGGGGAAAAAATGTAGAAGCTCTAGTGCCCATACCATAGACCCTGCGGTCTCGTGGCTGGACACCAACAGCCTCCAAAAACACACGTCGACTCTCATCTGCTGAGAGTTCGACGGGCGTCTCCCCATCAGTAGAGTCGACCTGTGATGCCTGGGATCGAAGCTCGTCGACTCGTGCCTTGAAATTATGAAATCATAATAAATGAGTTAATAAATTTCTAGAAATAAAATTTTAAAAATTAAACAGATACTACATAAATCTAATTTCTTACCGCAACCTCCCGTGATCGCGTATCGACCCAGGAGCCGTCCCTCCTGGTGTGTGTCGCCCTGAATAGACGAAACTCACCAGGATCTCCGCCCTCCTGCTCAGTCTATAACAATAAAAAAAATGATATTAATAAAAATATTTGTAAAGAACTAAAATAGTAATTAAAATATTTATGTTTTCTTACCATACGCCGTCTGTGCTCCTGAATCGAAATGGAGCCCGATGTATGACAGGAGAGACCCGTGCCACGACCGCCCTTCTCAGATCGGCGGTTCGTGCTGGCTGATGCGGACCTCCTGCGCCATCCATCGGACTCCCAGGCCTGCTGCCACTCGTGCCAAATACCCTCTGGCACGTGCGCAGGACGCTGACCCGACGACCTCCAACGATGAAGCATGTCGGAGTATCGGCGTCGCGTCAGAGCCTCCCATGCTGCCCTAATGGCATCATGGTGGCAGGATCCCACGTAAATTTTTCTGCATTAAAATAAACAGTTAGTTTCTGAATTTATTAACTTTAAAGAATTATATCATTGCTAAATTGTATTTAATAAGTTTACCTGAAACTCAGAAAAATAAAACTCCTCGTGGCCGGCGATACGTGGCGCCAATCGTAGCCACTGGGATCTGCACGCCTCTGAAAAATGGCGCTGATGTGGCTGGAGACATGATGCTGCTCAATGAATCTGTTAAAAAAATGCAAGTTTATAAGTAATGACTTAAAAACATAACAAATATTTGTAATTAGTATATACTTACATCCCCTGAGCATCAAGTCGAAGTAAAGTGCGGCCGAAGGTGGAAGAACTCTCGAGGTCTGTGCCGATCGGGTAGATGGTAATACTGCTGCAGAGGTCGAAGGCTGCGCCTCTGCTGGAGATCCAAACTCTCCATCTCCGACGCTCATGTGATCTGATGTTGAAGGATCCAAACTACGTCCTCTGCCCCTCATACTGAAAATACTAAAGATTCACACAATTAAATTACGATTAATGATTGACTATGTAAGAATTTAACACTTATAAAAAAAGTTAAATTTTAAAAAACCTTTATGTTTAATCGGTGTCATTTGTTTCGTGAAATGTTGGTTCAACATCCGATGCCGTATCGGATTGCGAATCAGTTTCATTATCATCGGAAGGAAACCGAACATTTGCATCCGCAATTTCTTGGACATCACCATTTGGATCTCTAAGTGATGTTTCAGGAGCCCTTGTGTCGTCCTCAATTGCATGCATTTCCATCTCATCCTCTTGAAAATGCAGGGCACTCGGCTGATTGACTTGATGAACTCTCCTCTAATACGATTGTTGAACGTGGGACGATTTTAGAAACGGCCCACCAATCTCGCTTGTCGTTGCGCAAACTTGGATATCCGCAGTAAAAGACTTGCTGAGCTTGGGATGCAAGGATGAATGGGTCATATTTCTGCAATCTTCGTCGATGGTTCACTTCAACCAAATTATAGTCGTTATGAACCCTTTTGCCCACAGGAATTATCGGATCGAACCAATCACAACGAAACAATACGGTTCGTTTCATAGGCCAACCGGGATATTCAACTTCAACCACCTCTACTAACTTTCCATAATAATCCTGCATATTTGCTCCAACACTTTCTCCTTTACACACACGCCCCAGTTCTGCG
>UESW01001655.1:303725-392431 GCA_900491605.1 Calamus simplicifolius
AATTTAAATATTTAATTCTGCTAAAAACATTGCGACGCAAATATTGCATCGCAATATTTTTAATGATATTATATTTCATTAAAAATTAATTTAAAATATTGCGACGCAATATTGCGTCGCAATATTAAAAATGTAAAATATTTAATTCTGCTAAAAACATTGCGACGCAAATATTGCGTCGCAATATTTTTATTAATATTTATATTTCATAAAAAATTAATTTAAAAATATTGCGACGCAATATTTTGCGTCGTAATATTAAAAATTTAATTTTTTTAATTCTGCTAAAAACATTGCGACGCAAATATTGCGTCGCAATATTTTTATCGATATTTATATTTCATAAAAAATTAATTTAAAAATATTGCGACGCAATATTTGCGTCGCAATATTAAAAATAATTTTTTTTTGATTTTTGGTTAATTGAGTCGCTAATGAGTCGCTAATGCGTCGCAATATTTTGTTGTCATAAAGGCGTCGCAAGTGGTCGCAATTTAGCGACGCAATTTGGCGTCGCTAAATTTGCATCGCTATTTTAGTATTTCTTGTAGTGTAAAGAGCTCATCCAATGTAAGTCAGTTCAACTTCTGCATCTGAATTTCATAATATAAACAACATTAGCAATTTTTTAAAAAATATTAAAATAAGAACAACATATATGTAAAGGAAAGGATATATGTATCAAAAATAAGGATAAATAAAAATATATGGCCTAACTTATGAACATCTAAACTATAAAATAAATAATTTTAAATGCCTTTTCCTTTCTTTTGAATCATCGATAGCATGTTAACTAGAGGTGTCAACTAAGAGTGTCCTAATAATTTATAATAAGAAACCTAAATATATGACAAAAAATGAAAGAATATTTGAGGGTGCTAAGCAGAGGATGAGAATAAGGTCAAGTTATAAATGAGCTTCCTTGAGAAAGTCAAAAAAATCATATTAAAAGTGTAAATAGATGGACGCCTAACAATTCTATAAATTGAAACGAAAAACTTCTTCCACTGGCTTAAACTTGCAAGACCCTTGTGATAGATGCTGAATTTAAGAAAAAATCATTAAATATAGATGATCATGGTTCATGTATCACAGATAGTAATTTAAGCAACCCAAATGTTAAAATCATTTTACAATCTACAACTTAATAAAAGTGACTTATTCTTTGTTTCAAGAATACAAGTTACATTGCATTTTCATTTTCCCTCCTTCAGCTGTAGCTATGAAAGGGTTAGGTGACCAGCAAACAGGAAAAAAAATGCAGCATCTCTAACATGCTATGTTATTTCAATACTGACATGAAAGAACTCAGAGAGAAATTAGAAAAACCCAAGTCCAAAGCTGTGGGCATAAACAATATTCCTCTGTCATGAACACATGGGAAATATTTTGTTTTCCACACATAAAGTTAGCGAATGCATCACAACAAGCATGTATTCAAAAAGCATGTATTCGAATGAGAAAATATTCAAATATTCAAATTGTGCATCCCTAATGCATTTTTAGAAACAGTCATGAATTCAGCAACACTGATTGTGCATCTCTAATGCATTTTAGTCCAATCAATCAATAATGCTTCACAAGCCAAAAAGGAGAACATGTGCAGAAAAAGATAGCTTACATGGTGGAAGATATAGCAAAGATATTTAGGCATGAACCGGACATTTAAAGCTTCTCCCCATATGAGAAAATATAACCCAATGTAAAGTAGTTTCAAATGTTGAGTCACTTTCTCTTCCGGTAAGCTGCAGAGAAGAAAAAACATTCATGAATTCTAAACTTGAGATTTGATCCCTTGTATTCAATAAAAAAATAAGTTCAACCAAACAACTGCATGACTTACCGGATGTTTGAACCACGATGCAAATAGGCACACCATGAACGATAATTTTTGAAAAATGTATCCATTAAGTATGTCCCGGCATCATCCTGGCACATGAGTTACATCAAATAATAAGGTGTACAACAGCATATAACCAGACCTGTTATTGCAGATAGTAAGTTGTTGCAGTCCATATGGCCATCACATACAGAATCCAATATTTGAACACCCATATCACTGCACATGATGAAATATGCATCAAAAAAAAAAAATCGCCACAATAAAGTTAGAAGAATTTAGAGAAAAGAAAATTCAGTTTCATAGTAGGAGAAAATAGACCTCCTAAAATTAAGCTGAGGAATGCCATTCTGAGAAGCAACTGCCTTCTTCTCAACCTTTTGAGGCATATGATGGATTACCTCATTAAGACGCAAGCTGACTGCTCTAAGAACAAACCTCGAACTGATATGATCTAAATTTGCAATATTTCTCTTATTTTTCCTATATCCTCAGAAGAAGAAGGGTCCTGGTAGTCCTCTTATGCAGTTATCTTCCCCTGAAAAGTCTGGAAATCATGTTACCACAATTCACTCAATGGGTTCAATGAGATGTCTGGAAATCATGACCAAAGCACTCAAAAAGAAATGTGAGATGGTTTGAAAAAACTCCATGTGAGATGTCACGAGCATGACAAAACAAAGCCCATAACTAATGCCATGAAGCAATTTAGGACATACTATTTAACCCTTTTTTGTTTCAACAATTTATCCTGTCCTAGATCCTACATATTCTAATAAATTCAGGTAGTTAGGTGAGGTATCAAGATTCTCTAGTATTGATGCAATTGACTATTTTGAACATCTTGCTTCTCCAATGCTCCAAATGAACTCAGCTTATAAGCATAATGGCTAACAATGAGGTTTCGTTCACAATATTAATTTTGATATGTGTGAATCAATAAATCCTACATAATTCATTCATGGTTTGAAGGTCTACACTCTTGAATCATGTTGATCTGTGTATGTTTGGATTGAGAAATGGTCAGAAATTAAAAGCTGAATTTCAGCTACTTCCGAAGATTGTGCTGAGTTGGACGCTAACCTGATCGAGACTTCAATGTTTTTGGTTACTTGTGACTGGAATTTGGATTTCCAATGTGTATTGCACCAAACAGGTGCAAAACTGGGTCACTTCTCTGTTATGAGAACCAGCACAGATCGACCAATACAGGTTCAAACTATCATAAAACACTCTCTTATTGGAGTCACTCTTACTGAATGATCTCTCATAAGTTTGACAAATTGTGCTTTATTGATTACACTTGCATGGATTTGTAATGGTCACAGCCACAAATTTAAAACTATGTTATTTAACTTCACATGGCATATGACATAATGTAATCATGCACTTTTGATTTTATATATGCTGAAGGTAGTGTAGCCAAGGTTTTTAACCTAGTGAATCTTGGCCATCTTGGTTGGGGGATGATACCAAGATGGACTAAGATCTCGGTTAATCTTGGCCGAGATGGAAACCTGGGAAAAAAAGAAATGCACCAAGATTAATTTTGCGATGAATTTTGTGAGAAAATATTTTTTATCAAAAAATTTTATGGTTTATATTTGTTTGTCAGAAAATCCCTCGGAATTGCGAGGATTTTTTCCTCGGTAAAATCCCTCGGTAAATCACACTTTTCTCCGTACCTTAACCGCGCCAAGTAAAATATAATTTTGAAGCTTTGGCCAAACCGAGTGATATATTTCTGAATAATCTCTGAAGCCTCGGCTGAACCGAGTGGTATATTTCTGAATAATCTCCGAAGCCTCGGCCAAACCGAGTGATAATTTCTGAATAATCTCTGAAGCCTCGGCCAAACCGAGTAATATATTCTGAATATTATCTAAAGCTTCGGCCTAGTTGGGTGATTTCTCAGACACTCTAGTGCGATTAAGGCGTCCTATCATACTTCGGCAGAGGTAAGTAACCTTCCTCCACTTACCAGCAAGATTATATAAGTTATTTCATCCCTTCGAGTAGATCATGTATGCATCATAAGTTCACAGGGCCGCCCAGGCCTCCTCTGACCTAAACAGAGGTGAATGCTTCCTCCGCAGAGGACTGAATATCATGTTCAACAAAACAAAGTAGTAAAAGCACAGCTGGACTCATAAACCATGCGGCAATCTAGCTAACATAACGGCTCTAGACACAGCCAGATCAAGAGAAGAAATAAGTATTCGAAGAAGAAAGGTTAAAAACTTTCTTTATAATGAAAAATTACAACCTCCTGAGAGGCATTACAAGTGTGTCATAGCACAGGAAATAAAAAACAAATAAAATAAAAAGCTCGGCTGAATAGCTCCGGTCGATAACGATGTTTCTGCATCCGACCAAAGAAATCAGAAAAACCAATCGGCTTTATTGGGCCACTGGTTAAAGACAAAGAGCAAAGTAGGCCATCCACGGATCCCTATGACGAACACGTTGAGGGATCCTAACTAGGCCAAAGACCTATGGATGCTGATGTCGAGGATGCCACCTCCCCCAAGCGGGATGCTGGGCTGCTAGCCGCTGCCCAGCGATATGGATAGGGGACCAGCAGACTAACACCACTCTCCTCCCTCCTCACATGGCAAAAGATTTCTCGGGTGGATGAACTGAGAGATCCAAATTGAGGAAGGAGGCAAGCTTCATGTCAGCCATTGGGAATATGTATGCTTTGCATTTCCTGTGGTCCCCATGGCAAGTGACAAAGGCCACACAGGAAGGACGTACATGCGCTCTCCATATGACCTCCGAAATTCCTCCCTTAAGGACTACTTGCTCTTCAGCAGCTTCTCCATCACCCCAGCTATCTAGGACGAACCAGCTTTTAAAAGGGAAGCTCGATCTCTCCACTCTCAATGAAACAGGCGCCATGAAAGCCCTTACAAATCACAGAAAGAGAAGGTCTTGGAGATGACACAACATGGTCCACTCTCCCCATTTTTATAGACAAACAAACCGGGAGCAACCATTAAAGAAGAAAACCCAGGAATTCGAAACGCCCTGGTCCTGCTGCCACATAGTAGGTCAAGAAAAAAGGGCGCATTCCGAAACGTGCCGAATGCGCCTTCCAAGCCGTGACGCCAAGGCAAAAGATTTCCCTCTGATCTTGAATCAAGAGCCTTAAATGCAGAAAACCGACGGTAGGTCCTTGAGATATGGGTAGGCCTGGGAAATCCCCTTTCAAAAATGATACCGTCCAATGGCGATCGAGTGCTTATCGCGTACGTTAAAGAGACCCGTGTTGGAAAAGGCCAATAAGATAAACGCCTTAAGAAAAAACGAAGCATCCTTCGGCAAATCGCAAAGCCGTTTCATATGCCTCGGCAAAAAACGTACCAACTTTTTGCTTCGGACAAATCGAACTATCTAACCTCGGCCCCAACCGAAGTGCTTCCAAAGGTTTCAGCCATTTCAAGCCGAACTATCCTATGCTTCGACGTATCAAGTTCCCTTGTGTATTTCAAATTATTCAACTTGCTTCAGGCGAGGCCGGAGTTACATTCCATGGTAAAGCTGAACAGTTTCATGCATCTACAGAACTAGTTAATCTGGCTTCGATTGAATAGAATCTTCAATTTGGAACCCCCAAGGGCAATCCGACCTTAAAGCATGATTAATTCACCATCGGAGGAACTCCCAGCAAAAAAGTCGTTCGAAAAACAATGACCAAAGTGATAAGACAAAGCACAAAGAGATTAAAGATTCATTCATTAAATTTTGATCGAATTACAAGTTGAGAAAGCAAAAAATACACAAGCAACCCTTAAGAATCAAGGTTCGGGTCGGTTCCAGGGACATCCTCGGTAACTCCGAAGGGATTTGACTCACTTCGCGCACTCTGCCCTCAAAGCCTTAAATTGCTCCTGCGCCTTGAGCTCGGTTTTCCTATCTGCAAACATCATGTCGTTTGAGTCCATAAATAAAGAAAAAGCGCCAGAAACAAGTAAATAGAATATACTATACCTCTTCCTTCCGCCGAGCCATTTTATCGCTCAACTCATGGACTTTTTCTAGGGCCTTCAATTTGGCCGCTTTATTCTGCTGGAGACCCTCCTTGAGGTCACTAATTCGGAATTGTTTGTCCTGATTTCCCGCTGAGATTGGTTGAGATCAATGGTGAGCTTGGCAATCTGATCATGCTACCATTTTAGCCGATCTTTCCTATCGGCGAGTTTCTTATTCAGGCTGGCAAGCTGATCTTGCTGTCGTCGGCACCTGCACTCCTCCTTCTTGAGCCTCTTGCTCAATTATTCTTCTCCTCAGCATGGCTATTCTTCAGTTGGTCCCACCTCTTGTCAAAATGCAGCCGCATAGCGTTGACTTCGTCGGCATGCTTAGACTTGATTTGGGATAATTCCAAGCAGGCTTTATCCGATTGTTCACGAAAACCCTGGAGCTCTTTGACCTAAGACTCGAACCAAGAGGCCCTCTCGGCAGTAGCTTGGTAGGACTCGTTCATCTTCTCAAGGTCCACCTGAACAGATGCCAAGGCCCTAGAGAGCTGGCCGATCGAATCCACCCTATTTCGAAGGTCGACCACCTTCCTCCTGGCCCGAGCGCAGGCCCCCATGGCCAAATTTAAGTGCCAATTCAGTGCCCTAGTAATTAAGGCATTCTGCAGAAAAAATACAAATAAGAAACTATGACCGAACCAACCAACTAAGAATTACAACCTTGGTACAATGACTTACTCGGTAGGCGTAGTTTGTAGCGATCTTCATAAGAGTGGCACTACTAATTTCGGGGAGAAGGTAGACATCCTTCGGTGCCCCAAACGACCGAAAGCTGCCTCAATAATATCCTCAACTGTAGGCTCATCCATCGAGGAACTCTCCCACGCACGCAGTACAGACCGCATCAAGGTGGCGAACATGTCATCCACCTCTGGGCTATGGATAAGAGAACTCATAGCCAAAGAATCGGCCTTAGGGACTTCAGCCTGAGGAACCGCAATCCGCTTGGCTTCCTCCATCAGAACTTTAGCCTGTAGGGCCTCGGATGCTTCGGCCCCGATTGAAGGAACCTTGGCCCGAGCATCCCCTTCGCTCAGTGGTTCTTCTTCTTCTTCCTCTTCCTCTCCAAATGTTGTTTCATCTCCGGCGGACTCCACCCATACTTCGGTCTCTCTCACGACATCCCCTGGTACCATAAGAGAGAGACCCTCGGCGGGAGGTCCCCTGGCCTCCGCTGACCCTTTAACAGGCATCTCTACTTAGGCTTCGGCAGCCGCGACTGCCTCTCCTGACCCCTCCACCTGAGTAGGGGCCTCTTCCATGCGCAGTGCCAGAGGGCTCCGCATCGCTAGTGACTGAAGCTGATTAGCCTTTGGCAGGAGGATTGCCGAACGTACCAACAATATCTCCTCGACATCATCCGACACGACCACTACTTGAGGGGGGAAAAATTTGATGGCTCTCTCTGAGTTTCCCCCAACGGCACTCTCCATCTCCACTACTGTGTCCCCCTCCGGCAGGGGGGGCTCACCAACCACGGCCGACGCTCCCGCTTTCCCCCTCTTAGAGGTAGAAGAGTGGCGGCTAACACTATCTTCCCTTGGCTCCTTCGAGTGAGACCCGGAAGGATGAATTCTCTTTTCATACCCATGCTTGTCCCCGGAGCCAGAGCCTCTGTGGTGCTTGCCCAATTCTTTCCTCATTTGACCCATAAATGTCGACCTCTCGGGTGAAAACACAATAAATATTCAATCGAATAGTAATAGAATTGCCCAAGCACACCGGCCGTCATAACAAAAAGGAGAAAAATAAGCTCACCTTGAGGGTCAATAGAACTAAGCCCGACAGCAAAAAGGGCATCCTCTAATAACAGGGCACTAGCCGACAATACTTGACCACCGCAAAGGGTTACCAAATCCCTCCTCTCCTGCTCGGTCAGCTCCGGGCGCACTTCCGGATCTTTCACATAGCTCGCCCATCCTCTTGGAAAATCCGAACCGATGTTTCCTTCAGCAATGAAAAATTGGGACTTCCATTCCTTTATTGAAGACAGATTATCTGAAATCATCTTAAACGACTTTCGAGGACCAATGTAGGGCCACTCAGAGCTTCTCCCGAAAACCAGGTTGTAACAGACTCGAAATATATGAAGAGTCGCAGTCACCCCAACATGGCTACACATTAAAATGAACCCGATGGGATTGCGCCAGCTATTTGGGGCTACCATTGTTAGATATATGTTATAAAACCTCATCACCTCCTGTACCAGTGGGTGAAGAGGAAACCGGAGACCTGCCCTGAAGCTCTCCTCATAGAAGAAGACTCCACTACTTAACTCAGTCGAAACCCTATGCTCAACCCTCGGCACCCATAAGGCTACATCCTGAGGAACCCTGTAATAGCGACGGATTCTATCTAGGTCATCAAGGGTTACCTCTAAGGCAACATCACCCGAACCCTTCATATTGGCTGAATATTGGGCAGAACACGAACAAGCAAGCAAGGGCTCAGGGAAGAATGGAAAATCTCTATAGCAGGGGTGAGAAGGCGTTACAGAAAGAACGCCACCCTAGCCCTCTTTAAATAGCGCCCTAGAGAGGAAGCCCTATGCGATAAAACTTTCGGTACGAGCGCCAAGAATGCAAGAGCCCTGCCATGCGGGACACCCGCAATCACAGCCTGCTGGAAACGAGGCGTTGCCTCCTCGTGTTGCAGCGAAAAATGTTGACAAAATGACAGCCCATCATTTATGAGATTATCATTGCCTGCCTTTTCAAATCCCCCGAATAAGATTATTCCGGAACTCTACTCCCTACATCTGAATTTACACTTTGGACTAGGGAGTGGGGGGCATGTGATGAGGGATAAAATTATCATTGCATTAATGCCCGCACACGTCGATAATTAGGTCAAGTCCAATCCCAACGTCATGTCGGCCAGCTGTCACATCACTAAGCAGCAAAGCCCAATCGCCCTCAGCGGCATCGGGTTGCCCCGACGACCCGAGCTATCCTCATGCCCTGACTGTCCGAGCTATCTTCATATCTCGGTAGCCCAAGCTATCTTCATGCCCCGGCAGCCCGAGCTATCTTCATCCATCAGTAGCCCGAGCTATCTTCATGCCCCAACTACCCGAACTATCTTCATACCTCGGTAGCCCGAGTCATCCTATACCTTAGAAAACTAAATTGTTCCTTGCCTCGATCGAACTAAGGCACTCAAATACCTTCACGGAATCCGGTGTGGGAGAGTTTGAGTTCACGATAACTAAATAAGATTCCAAAATAGAGAATCATGTCCCAAAGTGGCCTGAGGGTCATAGGAGTAGCCTAGAACCTACACGATCACTGAATCTCAAGGCATCAACCAGCTTTTCTGACCGTCGATCCTCTAACTGAAAAGATACAAACATTACTAGCCTCGTAACAAACTTGATTCGAATCCATTTCGAATCTCAACAGCCTTCAGACCCCCTGCAATGCGCCCAAGGAACCAGGTGATCGCCTATAAATACGACAACCCTCAAATCTCTCAGGTATGCGTGAACACTCACTCATTTTTACTCACTATCATACTGAGAACAGCTCCATCTGAGCTCGGAGCTCTTGAGAGAACACCCATCTAGGGAGTTCTTCTGTAAGAGTCTTCTCCACACATCTGCTTGTTGTGAATCTCCACTGACTTGGGCGTCGAGGATCCTCCGCAGAGGCAACCCCATAGCACCCTCTGCATACGGACTATCTTATAGGTTTCATCCGAGGTGACAAGATCAGCGTCCGAATTAGGAGCCAAAAGCACACCGAGTCGAGAATGGATTTCTGCGGAACAGATTGGCACTAGAGGAAGGGCCTCAAGTCTCACAAACTTGTAATCCAGGAGACAAGACTCAAAAAATCAGAAGAAGCATCCTCTAATGGCCAATTGAAAGAGAGCTACATCCGAGGCTCAAGATCAGGCCGCCTCCCAAAGGCCTGATCCAATTAGCGGTGCGGTGCCTCCGCCACCACTGCCAGCCAGGACTCCTTCGCCACCAGCAACAGTGGTAACGCTGGACCAATTCGCCATGCTGGTCAGCTGGTTCAAGCATTGACCCAGTTAGTCCAGGGGCTCCAGGCGATTCCTGGCCCTGCCATCCCTACTCCTCAGCTTCATGAAGAGGCCACTGCCCCTGCTCCGCCAGCAATCTCTTCTTCCAATCTGTCGGAAGCAGCAGATTATCATCACCAGCCCGCGAAAGCAAAGCCAGTGCCGCAGCGAGCTGGAGGAAAGAGCCCGCTCAGATCTAGGCGGGTTCATTCCTCCTCTCCGGTGTCTTCCCAGACTCGACACCTCTACCATCTTCCCATCGTCCGGTCCCTCCTACCACTCTGGATGAAGGATCAGACAGTAGATGCAGGAGATGCATTGAGAATGGCATCAGGAGTTATACATCACCAGACAAGCCCCTCCAACCCAGCCAAAAGCGGAGCAGGGCACCCCTTCTCCGAGACGATCATGAGGGAAGTGATTTCTCCTCATGTCAAGCTCCCTATCATTGAGCTGTACCATGGATCCACCGATCCTGACGACCATCTGAGCAGCTTCAGATCCATCATGATATTCCACGGAGCGTCGGGTGCGATCCTGTGTCGAGCCTTCCCCTCACTCTAAGAGGATTTGCCAGAGCCTGGTTCAACAGCTTGAAGCCAGGTTTCATTGATTCTTTTGATGAACTGAGCTGTTTGCTCATCAGCCAGTTCGTCAATAGCCGTCGCTAGCGATGGAGATCCGATTCCCTCTCCAAGGTCAAGCAGAGAGAGGGGGAATCCCTGAAATTTTATCTTGGTCGTTTCAACACGGTCCTCCTGGAAGTCGACCATCTCAACCACGAGGCCATGTCTGCCTTGGCAGGAGGAGTATCGAAGGAGGGAGACTTCTACTTGGCTCTAGAAGTTAACTACCGAAGAGCCTTTCAGATAAGTACGTCAGGGTTAAAGAATCAAGGAGATCAGCTTGAGTCGAGCAGTTGAAGAAGAAGGAGGTAAAGGGCTCGGACAAGATACGGGCCCACCGCCATGCAAGTCTGCCTCGCCACCATAGAGCTCCTCCGCCCGCCTCGAGACGAACCTAGAGTCCAGCTCGAAGGTTCAACCGCTACACCCCCCTCACCGTGCCAAGAGCGCCAATCCTAATGGAGATCGAGCGAAAAATTCCTCGGCCTCCTCCTCTCCAAGGCAATGCAACTCGGAGAGATCTAACCAAGTACTGCCACTTTCATCGAGACTATGGGCATGATACCGAGGACCGTTGGTAGCTCAAGAACGAGATCGAGCGATTGATTGATGGGGTAGACTAGACCGATTCAGGGGACCCCCTGAGCCGAATAATGATGGGGAGTGCCAGCCCGAGCCTCGCCAGCTTTCTCTATCGAATCCCCCGGTTATCGGCAATGTCAACGTGATAGCGGTGGCCGACTCTCCATCTTCTTGGCCAAGTGAGGAGGAAAATTCGCCAAAGAAAGCTCGAGTTGATGAGCTCACTTTTTCTGATGAAGACCTTCGGGAGGTACAGTACCCCATGATGATGCTCTAGTTGTATTTTTGAATATGAACAATTATGATGTACACCACATCTTGATTGATAGTGGAAGCTATGTTAATGTTTTGTATTTTGATGCCTTTGTAGATTGAAATTCCAGATAGAAAGCCTCGACCCGTGGAGTCCACCCTAGTGGGCTTCACAGCGATTCCATAGTCCCTGAGGGAGTTATTACTCTGACAGTCCGAGCCGGCACTTGGCCCCGTGTGGCTACCGTACTCATGATTTTCTCGTGACCAAGCTTCGGTCTCCTTACAATGCCCTCCTCGGCAGGCCGGGGTAATATCTCTTAAAGCCATCATTTTCATTCCCCATCTCGCCATGAAGTTTTCCATCGAATGGGAAGTGGGGGTTGTTCGAGGAAGTCAAATCATAGCTCGGCATTTTTTATCGCCGACCTTCAATCCAGAAAGCCCAAGGTGGACGGGCTGGATGCTCGAAAAGATTTCATCGAGCAACGAGGAGAGCCAGCCGAAGAACTAGAGGAAGTACCACTCGACGAAGCTCAGCCTGACCGAACCATAAAGGTCGGGTCACAGCTGGAGGAAAAGCTTCGGCAAGAATTAATTGAATTTCTTTGGAGGAATGTTGATGTTTTCGCCTGGTCCGCGTCAGACATGCTTGGAATCAATCCAGACGTTCAGTCCACCGCCTCAGCGTGGATGAGACATTCCGGTCAATTAAGCAGAAGAAGAGGAGCTTTGCCCCTGAGCGCCAAAATACCATTGAAGAGGAGGTGGAAAAGCTCATCAAAGCTAAATTCATCCGGAAGGTCAATTATCCTGACTGGCGGGCAAATGTGGTCATGGTGAAAAGTCGAATGGCAAATGGAGGATCTGTATCGATTTCACCGACCTCAATAAGGCCTACCCAAAAGATAGCTTTCTTCTTCCACGGATCGACCAGCTCGTGGATTCAACTTCGAGCCATCAAATGTGACTTTTATGGATGCTATTCGGGCTACAATCAAATCCAAATGGCGCTCGAAGATGAGGAGAAAACCGCCTTCATCACCGACCGAGGTATTTATTGCTACCAGTTATGCCCTTTGGTTTAAAAATGCAGTGCCACCTACCAAAGGCTGGTCAACAAAGTCTTCAATGAGCAAATCGATCGGAACATGGAGGTGTATGTTGACGATATGCTAGTAAAGAGCAAGGAGGCATCCCATCATGTCGAGGACCTCGCGGAGAGTTTCGCCACGCTTCGAAAGTATCGAATGAGGCTCAATCCCACCAAATGTGCTTTCGGGGTTAACTCCAAGAAATTCCTTGGCTTCATGGTCTCTCAGCGAGGCATCGAGGAAAATCCCCAGAAGATCCAAGCCCTACGGCAAATGTCCCCGCCAGGGTCAGTCAAGGACGTGCAATTCCTCACTGGGAGAATAGCAGCCCTCAGCCGCTTCATTGCTCGATCGGTCGAGAAATGACTTCCCTTCTTCAAAGCGCTTCGGTCGGCCAAAAACTTCCAATGGACCCCAGATTGCCAGAAGTCCTTTGAAGAGCTCAAGAAATACCTTGGCTCATTGCTCTCCTCAGCAGCCCAAAACCAGGGGAAATGCTGAACCTATACTTGGCGGTCTTGAAAACGCTGTTGGCTCGATGCTAGTCAGAGAGGAGAACAAAGTCCAAAAACCTATTTATTATGTCAGCAAACTACTCAAAGATGCTGAAATGAGGTACACTCGAGTCGAGAAGATGGTCCTGGCTCTGGTGACGTCGGTCCGAAAGCTGCGGCCATATTTTTAAGTGCACACTATCACTGTCCTGACTGACCAACCCATCAAAGCGATTATTCATAGCCCAGAAGCATCAAGGAGAATGACCAAATGGGCTATCGAGCTGAGTGAGCATGATATTCAGTATCAGCCTGTCCAGCCATTAAAGCCCAGGTTCTGGCGGATTTCCTCCTTGAGTGCACCATACCCGAGGATGGCTCCACTTCGAACGCCGCTGGACAACCAAAGCCCAGTGCTCATGGTTTCTTCACGCCGATGGATCCTCCAGCTTGGGTGGTTCTGGTGCCGGCCTGGTCCTCACCAGTCCGAAGGACGCAACTTTCGAATATGGCATCCGCTTCTCCTTCCGGCTTCAAACAATGAAGCAGAGTATGAAGCCCTGCTCATCGGACTCCGAATCGCGTACGAGCTTAAGGTCAAAAAACTAATTTCCTACACCGACTCCTAGTTGGTGGCTGGCCAGATGCAGGGAGAATTCAAGGCTCAAGAGCCGAGTATGATTCAGTATCTCCAAAAGTTGCATGATTTATCCTCCTATTTTGATGAATTTAAAATTATCCAGATCCCAAGGACTGAAAACGTGTGCGCCAACCTTCTGTCCCGCTTGGCAACTAGGAGTCAATGGATCTCGAATGAAAATTCCACTTGGAGGTCCTGGAGAAGCTCAGCACCACCGATGCTGATCAGATGATGCAGGTCGACATCGAACCATCCTGGATGGACCCCCTGCACAAGTATCTCAAAGAAGATTTGTTGCCCACTGACAAAAAGGAAGCAAGGAAGCTAGAAATACAATCATCTCATTATATTCTGATTGATAACCGGCTGTATAAGCGATCCTTCTCCATGCCATTGCTCAAATGCCTTCGACCATCTGAGGCCGATTATGCTTTTCGGAAGGTTCATGAAGGCATATGTGGCAATCATCTCGGCAGTCAGGCCCTATGCCACAAAGTGTTGCATCAAGGGTATTATTGGCCGACGATACAAAAAGATGCCGATGACCTCGTCCGAGCTTGTGATTCGTGCCAAAGGCACTCAAATGTCTAGAGGCTTCTCTTGGCGCACTTGACTTCCATATCATCTCTCTGGCCTTTTGCCAAATGGGGGATGGATATTCTTGGCCCTTTTCCACTTGCAACGAGGCAGAGGAAGTTCTTATTTGTTATGATTGATTATTTCACTTAGTGGGTTGAAGCCGAAGCAGTCACCCAAATAACCGAAGCTCGAGCTAAATACTTCGTATGGAGATCCATCATCTGCCGCTTCGGCCTTCCCCACACTATCATCATCGACAACAGGAAGCAGTTCGACAACCCTAAGTTCTGAGAGTTCTATGAAGATCATGGCATTCTCCATCGCCTTACATCAGTCGGACATCCTCAAGGTAATGGAGAGGCCGAGGTAACCAACCGAACTCTCATGCAAGGAATTAAAGCTCGGCTCAACCGGGCATGAGGCAGATGGGCCGAGAAACTCCACCATGTGTTGTGGGCGTACTGAACTACCGAGAGGGTACCCACGGGGAAAACCCCATTTAAGATGGGTTTTGGCACAAAGGCTATCATCCCTGTGGAGATTGGACTCCCCTCCCCTCGCATGGAAGGTTATTCGAAGGAATCCAATGATGAGCAGCTCCAAACCAATCTTGATTTAGTAGAAGAAGTCAGGGAGAAAGCCCGAATCCGAATGGTTGCCTACTAGCAAAGAGTAGCCCGCTATCACTCCACTAGAGTCCGAGGAAAGTTTTTCCTCCTCGGCGATCTGGTGCTTCGAAAGGAATCCATCTCGAAGCCACTGAAACAAGGGAAATTGTCCCGAATTGGGAAGGTCCCTACCAAGTGATGGAAGTCACCAGTAAAAGTATGCTCTTACTAAACTCACTCTGTTCATTGAATTAAATTTAATTCTCAAAGGCTCACAAAATTTTTATAAATCTTTTTGGAAGCTACAATGAGAAGCAGGTCCTGCTATACATTAAATCCTCGGCCGGACCGAGCAATCTCTGTACTTTGGCCGTGCCAAGTAAAATATAATCTTTTTAAATCCTCGATCGGACCGAGCGATATCCATACCTTGGCCGCGCCAAGTAAAATATAATCTTTTTAAATCCTCGGTCGGGTCGAGCAATCTCTGTACCTTGGCCGTGCCAAGTAAAATATAATCTTGAAGCCTCGGCCGAGTCGAGTGATATCTCCGTACCTTGGCCGTGCCAAGTGATGCATGTCATAGTGCAACGATTAAAATACCTTAATTTCACTAATAGATAGCGAGAGTAAGGGATCGAATCCACAGGGACTTTAGTTGTTATCTTGAATTAAAATTATGCAATTAGGAATTTAAATAAATAGATAAGGAGAATAATTAAGATATGATCTATCTTATAAGAGCACGGCCCGTACCCGTAGATTACGGCCCGTCCCTTTTAAGAATAGACCAGTCAAAATTATTTTCACTTAAAAAGAATTTACTAAGAACTAAACATAAATAAATATTTTATTAAAGCATCCAATTACATAAAGATTAAAACTAAAAAAAATAAATCTTCTTCCCTGTCATCGGCAACAGCATCAAGAAGGCACCGAACTCCCTAGGATCCTTGCTTCTGAATCAAATTAGCGCAACCCACCAGAACTCTGAACCGAGGGAATGTCTTTCTGCCTCACGAATGTGTCTCATTCTTTCTCTGTTGGAATTTTAAGATCCAGCCAGAGCTATTTATAGATGCTCATATGGGAGAGGACGCGAAGAGAATGCGGAAATCACGGAGAGGTCATGCCTATCCGTTCCATACAAGACGCGGCTTCGTAACTATTTCAGATCTGATTCGAAGCCCAAATGAATGCGGATGATTTGTTTGCTTGATCCATTAACGCGGAGGAGACGCGGAGAAATCATGAGCGTTCATATCTGTTTGGTTTCTTTGCATGATTCACGAATACAGAGAGATTGCACTGATTTTCTTTCAAATTTGAATTCTTTCCCAATTTGGCATCTGAACGAAACATGAAGAGATTTCGGAGAGATAATGGACGATTCTCCTTCCAATTTGAAAGTCTTCAATCCAATTTATTCCCTGATTGGTTGGTGGAGTGATGGGATAGAAAGGAAAGAAAAATTGGAAGAAAAAAAAATGAATATGTGAAATCTGCGATTGAAATCGGCAATTGGTTTACCGAGTTTGCTTTGAGATGCATGCAGATAAAGATAAATCCTTATAAATTTAATTCTGAGCTCATTTTAAGTCCGATTTGAGTGTCGTTTGCGTCGTTGGACTCCTAAAATCGAGCTCTTTAAGTTGATAAGGTTTTACCTAAAATATTATATAAAATATTAAAATATTAAATAATAATAGGTACTTTGATTAATTAATATTTTTGATAATTATTTATGCGTTTATCACTCCCCCCAACTTGAATCTTACTCGTCCTCGAGAAATAAAAATTTAGAAATATGTACCAAGTTAGTCCAAGAATTGATAGTTATCTTACAGTTCTAAAATCAAAAATTTTTTAGATCATAAGGAGGTACTTCATTGGATTATTAAGTTTACCCATTTAGTGATAAAGTGTAGTCCATAAGAATTTATAGAAGTCTTCCTTCACCAACTTTCCACTTCTCTGATTAAGTCTCTAACTTAATTTGGGTTGGGTGTAGTGTCTTTTGTAATTTGTCTCTTATTTATTTATTTATTTATTTATTTATATGTAAAGTCAGTGCAATGTCCTAACCCCTTGCTTTCTAATTAACCCTTGTAGCGAGCTTTAGGCCAATGGCTCCCAAACCAGTTGGTTTTAGGGCATTAGGTGTAAAACACCCCTCGGACTTACTGACTCGAGTCAAAAAGGCTTTAGGTAGGACTGACTTTACTTAGGTTCTTTTACATTCTCACCTTTTTACGCGAACAACATCACTTTCTTAGGTGACGGGGCCCGGTTACTCAGTGAAAATGCTAAGAACCTAATTTATTAACTTTAAGAGAGACTTTTTTTTTGAATAACATTTTCACCCATACCCTTATTAAGTAGATTGTACTATTAAGATCAGTGGTCAGAAGGGTCTGAAATTATTCTAAAAATTTTTTGGGCTAAACCCTACCTTTTATTAGGTTTTCTTAATAATTTATTCCTCAGTATCTCAAAAAATCTAACCATTAATTCATTATAGACTGCTTGATTAACTTCAAATCGAGACAGAATTTGGTACACAATCTGATTATAGTTTTACTCAAGGATTTACTTATTCTTCCCCCCCAACTTAATTTCCATTGTCCCTAATGGAAGAAAAAAATTAATTTCAAGGAAAGATACTACCTGGTAGAGTATTTGAAGGTTGGAAGTTTCATTGTTGCCATCTTCTTTCAATCTGCTTCTGTTGCTCTTCTCTGGTCATACTAAGAAACAAAAAGTTAAAAATAACTAATAAACTGGGTTGCCTCCCAAGAGCGCTAAGTTTAAAGTCTTCAGCCAGACTGTGCTACTTATTATGATAGTGTTGGGTTCACAAGATCAATTGATTCAACAACTTCTCCATCATTAATTTCTTCTATATATGGTTTCAAACGTTGGCCATTTACTTTGAATATTTCCTTGCTTAGGGTCTTTAAGCTCTACAGCCCATGGGGAAATACTTGAGTTACTATAAAAGGTCCATTCCATCGTGAACGAAGTTTTCCAGGGAAAAGGTGTAATCTTGAATTGTAAAGCCATACTTTTTGATTTGGTTCAAAAATTTTTCTACTAATAAATTTGTCATGATATGCTTTGGTTCGTTCTTTATAAATTTTTGAGCTCTCATATGCCTCATTTCGTAGCTCTTCTAACTCATTCAATTGAAGTTTTCTATTGACACCTGCATTTTTCATATCATAATTAAATTGCTTGATGGCCCAAAATGCACGGTGTTCTAATTCTACAGGTAAATGACAGGCTTTTCCAAATACGAGCCTATAAGGAGACATTCCTATGGGAGTTTTAAATGCAGTACGATAAGCCCATAATGCATCATCCAAACGTTCTGACCAATCTTTCCTATCAGGTCTCACCGTTTTCTCAAGGATATTTTAATTTCTCTATTTGATATTTCAACTTGGCCACTAGTTTGGGGATGATAAGGTGTAGCTACCTTATGAGTAATTCCATATTTGTTCATTAATCCTTCAAAGTGTCTATTCGTGAAATGTGTACCCCCATCACTAATTATAGCCCTTGGGCATCCAAAACGACTAAGGATATTATGCTGAATAAACTTGATTACAACTTTATGGTCATTGGTTCGAGTTGCCATGGCTTCAATCCATTTTGACACATAATCAACTGCCACTAGAATGTATTCAATCCAAAAGAGGAAGGAAATGGGCCCATAAAATCAATACCCCATACATCAAAAATTTCTACAACCAAGATAGGGTTTAGGGGCATCATGTCTTTTCGAGATATATTTCCTGTTTGTTGACATTGGAGACAATTACGGCTAAATTCATGTGCATCTTTAAAAAGAGTTGGCCAATAAAACCCACTTTGCAGTACCTTTGCTGCAGTTTTCTTCCACTAAAATGTCCTCCACAGGCAAGAGAATGACAGAAGTTAAGTATACTTTTGAATTCACTCTCGGGAACACATCGCCTAATCACCTGATCTGAACAGTACTTAAATAATTCAGGGTCTTCCCAAAAGTAATATTTGATTTGTGAGAAAAATCTATCTTTTTCTTGTTTTGTCCAGTGGGAAGGTACTTTTCCTGTTGCCAAATAATTCACAATGTGGGCAAACCAGGGAAGACTGCTATGGGAAATTGAGAATAATTGCTCATCAGGGAACTTATCTCTGATTATTTCTTTATTGTATTCCACTGAGATCCTAGAGATATGATCTGCTACCATATTTTCAGAACCCTTCTTATCTAAGATTTCTAGATCAAATTCTTGTAGTAGAAGGATCCATCTAATCAGTCTGGGTTTTGTATCCTTTTTTGATATAAGATGCCTCAACGCTGCATGATCTGAATAAACTAAAACTTTAGACCCTAACAGATATGATCTAAACTTTTCTAGGGCAAACACAACTGCTAGTAATTCTTTTTCAGTGGTAGTATAGTTCATTTGTGCATCTGAAAGAGTTTTGCTAGCATAATAAATTACATGGGGTTCTCGATTGAGTTTCTGTCCTAGAACTGCCCCTACAGCATAATCAGAAGCATCACACATGATTTCAAAAGGTATGGTCCAATCTGGGGGCTTGATAATGGTGCAGTGGTCAAAGCAGTTCGAAGGATGTTATAGGCTGTTAGACAATCTTTATCAAAATTAAAAGAACTATCCTTGGTCAACAAATTACACAATGGTCGAGAAATTTTACTGAAATCTTTGATGAAGCTATAAAAACCAGCATGACCAAGGAAAGATCGTACTTGTTTAACTGAGGTTGGGGGTGGTAGATTTGAGATCAATTCAACCTTGGCTTTATCAACCTCAATACCTCTCTCTGAAACAATGTGTCCAAGCACAATTCCCTCACGAACCATAAAATGGCTCTTCTCCCAACTTAGGACTAAATTCATTTCCATACATCGTTTCAGTACCTTAGTCAAGTTCTCGAGGCAGCTATCAAATGATGCACCAAAAACTGAAAAATCATCCATAAATACTTCCAAAAATTGACCAATCATATCAGAAAATATGGCCATCATACATCGTTGAAAGTGGCTGGTGCATTACAAAGACCAAATGGCATACGTCTAAAGGCAAATGTTCCAAAGGGACAAGTGAAGGTGGTCTTTTCTTGATCTGCAGGAAATACTGGGACTTGATTGTATCCTGAATATCCATCTAAGAAACAAAAGAAACTTTGTCCCGCTAGCCGTTCTAGAATTTGATCGATAAAAGGCAAAGGAAAGTGGTCTTTCCTAGTCACGGCATTCAACTTTCGATAATCTATACACACTCTCCAACTAGTTGATGTGCGAGTAGGAATTGATTCGCCCTTTTCATTTTTAATCACGGTAATACCCGATTTTTTAGGTACTACTTGGATTGGACTGACCCATTGGCTATCTGAAATTGGATAAATAATACCAGCATCAAGCCATTTTACTACTTCTTTCTTAACAACATCCCTCATGTTTGGATTTAGCCTTCGTTGCATGTCTCTATGTGGTTTGGCTTCAATTTCACTATGAATGTGGTGCATGCAAACGGAAGGGTCAATTCCCTTAAGATCAGCTATTGTCCATCCAATTGCCTCTTTATGTTCTTTAAGTACATCTACCAATTTATCTTCTTGCTCAGAGGTTAGGGTAGATGCAATGATTACTGGAAGGGTATCATTGGGTCCAAGGAATGAATATTTTAAGTCATCTGGAAGAGGTTTCAATTCTAGTTGGGGTGGTTCTTCCAAGGATGGTATTAAAGGACTTGGTTTAGTTGGAAGTGGTTCATATTTTATAGTCCAAGGAGGGATGGTGTCGAACTTAGGTGGTTCTAATAACATGTTTATCTCTTTGGTATACTCATCAATATCAAAGTCATCTATTCCAAAATGTGTAAGACATGTTTGTAAAGGATCCGAATCAATCAAACTTTGGAATTTCTTATCTACTACTTCCTCTATCATGTTTACTTCATTTAAATCATACACAGGTGGTCCTTGGGAAGCATTAAAAATATTTAATCTCATCTTCTTGTTTCCAAAAGATACATCCATCACACCTGTTCTACAATTTATACATGCATTAGCAGTAGCTAGAAAAGGTCTTCCAAGGATGATGGGAATTTGGTTAGGATTACCACTAGATTCCATATCTAACACAAGGAAGTCGACAGGAAAATAAATTCATCCACCTTTACTAATACATCTTCCAATATTCCACGAGGTTCTTTGACTGATCTATCTGCCAATTGTAGTGTTACTGTCGTGGGTTTCAACTCTCCAAATCCGAATAACTCATATACTGAACTTGGGAGAAGGTTTACACTCGCACCCAAATCTAATAATGCTTTCTTGATTGTGAAGTTTCCTATGACACATGATATAATCGGGGTACCAGGATCTTTTAGTTTGGGTGGGGTTATTTGCTGAACAACTGAGCTGACTTGCTCAGTCAAATGGATCTTTTTTGGTATTTGTGTCTTGGCTTTCCGTTTTTGTGTGCATAGATCCTTCAAAAATTTGGCATAAGCTGGAACTTGCTTGATAGCATCGAGAAGAGGTAAGTTTATTTGGACTTGCTTAAATAACTCAAGCATCTCATTCATTTTTATATTCTTCTTATCTGAAGGCAAAGGAGATTCTAAAGCACTAGGGAATGGGGCTTTAGGTATGATTGCTTGATCATTGAATTCCTTTTCTTTTTCATTTCTTCTCTCTTCTGGTTTAGCCACTTCTAATTTCTGGGTTGGTTCAGGTGGGTTCAATGTTTTCCACTTCTGAGAGTCATGACTGATTTAGCATGTTCTGGGAATTTGTCAGGACTATTGGAACCTTCAGCCATGAATTGTCCTTTTGGGTTATCGATAGGCTGACTAGGTAACTTACCCTCCTCCCTTCTACTGAATGCTGTGGCTAATTGACCTATCTGAGTTTCTAGTTTTGCAATAGATTGTGTGTGGGAGTGAAGGATTTGAGTATTCATTTCTAGCCCTTTCAATGCTTGTAACACTTTGTCTTCAAAAGTAGGCTGATTATTCGGTGGAGGTTGTGGGATGTTTGGATATTGTGAATATGGCATGCTTCTAAAATTGGTTTCTTGATAATTAGGTCTGATCGATGATGAATTGGTTACAGGTTGAGGTTTCCAAGAAAAATTTGGGTGATTTCGCCAGCCAGGATTGTAAGTATTTGAAAATGGATCATTTCCTGTTCTAGGAGCTAATCGGGTTTGGGCTTGGTGGGCTTGCTCTTGAACAAGTTCAGGAAATTGGTATGCAGCTGGACATTCACCTATAGAATGGGTTGGACTCGAACAAATTATGCAGACCTCATGTAATTGAGTAGATGGGGAAGAGATGTTTCCAACTTGTAGAATCCGGTCAAGTTTATGGGATAATTCATCTACCTTAGTATAGATATCTGTAGAATGACCTATTTCATATATTCCACCTCTTTTAGGTTCTACGGGAGGGTCTCGACGAGCAACTGACATATGATGTAATGAATTCTCACTCAATGTCTCAAAGAGTTGCCAAGCTTCATGTTCATTTTTTAACATAAATGTCCCACCACATGAAGCATCAACCATTTGCCTATGCTTTTCTGATAATCCATCATAAAAGCACTGAACCAGTTGCCATTTGGGTATAGCATGATGTGGACATTTTCTAATCAGTTCTTTGAATCTCTCCCATGTCTCATGGAACATTCTCCCATCTGTCTGGGAAAAACTTGTTATGGCTTTTCTAATTTGATTCGTATAGGAAAATATTTCTTAAGAAATTCTCTCTGAAGATGATCCCAAGTTGAAATTATAACAGTGTCTAATGAATTTAACCAATACTTGGCTTTATCTTTTAGGGAAAAAGGGAATAACTTAAGCCTAAGTGCATCATCAGAGAAATTTTGAATCTTGACAGTTGAGCAAATTTCCAAGAATTCATCTAAGTGTTTGTAGGGATCCTCATTTGTAAGTCCATAGAAAGATGGTAACATTTGGATTACACTTGACTTAATTTCATATTGGGCAGCCTCTACTGGAGGCACTTGAATGCAGGGAGAGTAGGTATACCTTGAAGGAGTGAAATACTCTTTTAACTGTCGTGGTTGATTATTTTCGTTATTAGGATCCATAATTCTAAGTCTGTTTGCTCTAATAGTTCTTTCTATCTCAGGATCTAAGGGTATAAGGTTGGGTTGCAACGATCGGCGACCAAGCATACACCCTACGACTCTCAAAAGTAATTTATTTATTTTTATTAATAGAAGAAAAAGAGAAATTCTAAAAAAATATCCTAAAAGATTCCTAGAACTAAGAGCAATGAATAATTTAATTAGGGTTTAATAATTCTTAGCAATCAAGTTAACAAAGATTAGACTCTCTATTCTAGGTTTACCCTAGATCTAGACAGCTCCTAACTTCCAAGACCGCCTTGGAGCCCTCCAAGTCAAAAATTAGCTGATCAACTAGCCAGTTAAGGATAAGGTTAGTGGGGGTCCCCCGTTGCTTACTAGGTAAGCGAACGGAACCAATTAAGTAACCACTTTCCTTTCCTTTTCTAGACACCAGTTAAGCAGTCAATCTCGACCCGGTCCAACTCTTTTGGGTGCCTTGTCCTATTGAGCTCGAGTTCCTTAGGGGCTGATGTCTAGTTAATTTTAGAATTAAAGGTTTGGGTTAATGCAAAATGAAGGATGTGGTTTGTGGGCCAAGGAAGGGTGATGAAATCCCCACCTTATCTTGATTAGGGGTTTGTGCCCTTAAAGTTAATTATGAAAATGCTATGCAACAAACAGATGTCCAACTCTTGAAATTATCAATTAATCTAATTACTTTTTTTATTTTTGTGATTAAGTTTCTAATTTCCTAATAAATTATGAGATGTCAATGAAAAATTTTGAGTTTTGCAGAAAATAAATAACCTAAGTCAATAAAAAATAAATAAAATAATTATTTTTTTATTTTATTTTTATTATTTTATTTTTTTTATATATTTTATTTATTTTTTAAATTAATTATGTTTTATGGAAGTGTCTTAGGGTTTTCTTAAGTTTTTTTTAAGTTAAGTTAATTAAAAGTTGATTAGGTTAAAAGTGGATTTGTGATAAGAAGGAAAATAAATTTTTATGTTAAAAAAAAGAAATTTAACAATTAAGGTAAATAAGAATAAAACAATTAGGAAAATTCATGATAATTTTTAAATTTTTAATTTTTTTAAATTTTTTAAATTTAATTTTTTTTTAATAATTTTTTTAAAATAACTGCACTTAAGTCCCCGGCAACGGCGCCAAAAATCTGATGCGTGTCGTAGCGCAACGATTAAACCTTTAATTTCACTAATAGATAGCGAGAGTAAGGGATCGAATCCACAGGGACTTTAGCGTTATCTTGAAATAAATTTATGCAATTAGGAATTTAAATAAGCAAAATGAGAATAATAAGATATGATCTATCTTATGAGAGCACGGCCCGTACCCATAGATCACGGCCTGTCCCTTTTAAGAATAGACCAGTCAAAATTATTTTCACTTAAAAAGAATTTACTAAGAACTAAACATAAATAAATATTTTATTGTAAAGCATCCGATTACATAAAGATTAAAACTAAAAAAAATAAATCTTCTTTCCTGTCATCGGCAATAGCATCAACAAGGTATCAAGAAGGCACCGAACTCTCCAGGATCCTTGCTTCTGAATTAGATTAGCGCAACCCACCAGAACTCTGAACCGAGGGAATGTCTTTCTGCCTCACGAATGTCTCTCCTTCTTTCTCTGTTCGGGATTTTGAGATCCAGCCAGAGCTATTTATAGATGCTCATATGGGAGAGGACGCGAAGAGAACGCGGAGAAATCACAGAGAGGTCGTGCCTATCCGTTCCATACCAGACGTGGCTTCCTAACTATTTTAGATCTGATTCGAAGCCCAAATGAATGCGGATGATTTGTTTGCTTGATCCATTAACGCAGAGGAGATGCGGCGAAATCATGAACATTCATATCTACTCAGTTTCTTTGCGTGTTTCACAAATATGGAGAGATTGCGCTGATTTTCTTTCAAATTTGAATTCTTTCCCGATTTGACATATGAATGAAACATGAAGAGATTTCGAAGAGATAACGGATGATTCTCCTTCCAATTTGAAAGTCTTCAATCCAATTTATTCCTTGATTGGTTGGTGGAGTGATGGGATAGAAAGGAAAGAAAAATTAAAAGAAAGGAAAGAAAAATTAGAAGAAAAAAAATGAATATGTGAAATCTGCGATTGAAATCGGCAATTGGTTTACCGAGTTTACTTTGAGATGCGTGCAGATAAAGATAAATCCTTGTAAATTTAATTTCGAGCTCATTTTAAGTCCGATTTGAGTGTTGTTTGCATCATTGGACTCCTAAAATCGAGTTGATAAGGTTTTACCTAAAATATTATATAAATATTTAAATATTAAATAATAATAGGTACGTTGACTTATTAATTAATAGGTTTATGATGATTATTTGTGTGTTTATCAGCAAGTAAAATATAATTTTTTTAAATTCTAGACCGGGCTGAACGATCTTCGTACCTTGGTCGCGCTAAGTAAAATATAATCTTTTTAAATCCTCGGTCGGACTGAGCGATCTCCATACCTTGGCCATGTCAAGTAAAATATAATCTTGAAGCCTCGGTCGAGCTGAGTGATATCTCCATACCTTAGTCGCGCCAAGTAAAATATAATCTTTTTAAATCCTCGGCTGGGCCGAGCAATCTTCGTACCTTGGTCGTTCCAAGTAAAATATAATCTTTTTAAATCCTCGGTCGGGCCAAGCGATCTTTGTACCTTGGCCGCGCCAAGTAAAATATAATCTTGAAGCCTTGGTCGAGCCAAGTGATATCTCTGTACCTTGGCCGTGCTAAATAAAATATAATATTTTTAAATCCTCTGCTGGGCCGAGCGATCTTCGTACCTTGGCCGCACCAAGTAAAATATAATCTTGAAGCCTCGGCCGAGCCAAGTGATATCTCCGTACCTTGGCCGTGCCAAGTAAAATATAATCTTGAAGCATCGGCCGAGCCGAGTGATATCTCCATACCTTGGCCGCGCCACGTAAAATATAATCCTTTTAAATCCTTGGCCGGGCCGAGCAATCTCCGTACCTTGGTCATGCCAAGTAAAATATAATCTTTTTAAATCCTCAGCTGGGCCGAGCGATCTCCGTACCCTGGCCGTGCCAAGTAAAATATAATCTTGAAGCCTCGGCCGAGCCGAGTGATATCTCTGTACCTTGGTCGTGCCAAGTAAAATATAATATTGAAGGCTCGGCCAAACCGAGTGATATATTTCTGAATAATCTCTGAAGCCTCAGCCGAATTGAGTGATATATTTCTAAATAATCTCCGAAGCCTCGACCAAACCGAGTGATATATTTCTGAAAAATCTCTGAAGCCTCGGCCAAACCGAGTGATATATTTATGAATATTGTCTAAAGCTTCGGCCTAGTCGGGTGATTTCTCAGACACTCTAGTGCGATTAAGGCATCCTATCATACTTCGGCAGAGGTAAGTAACCTTCCTTCACTTACCAGCAAGATTATACAAGTTGTTTCTGCATCCAACCAAAGAAATCAGAAAACCAATCGGCTCCATTGGGCCACTGGTTAATGCCAAAGAGCAAAGTAGGCCATCCATGGATCCCTAGGATGGACGCGTTGAGGGATCCTAACTAGGCCAAAGACCTGTGGATGCTGATGTCGAGCATGCCTCCTTCCCCAAGCGGGATGCTGTGCTACTAGCCGCTGCCCAGAGATATGGACAGGGGACCAGCAGACCAACACCACTCTCCTCCCTTCTCACATGGGAAAAGATTCTTAGGCAGATGAACTGAGAGATCCAAATTGAGGATGGAGGCGAGCTTCATGTCAGCCATTGGGAATATGTATGCTTTGTGTTTCCTATGGTCCCTATAGCAGGTGACAAATGCCACACAGGAAGCACGTACATGCGCTCCCCATATGACCTCTATGTGCCTCCTCATGCGCTCTCCATATGACCTCTGAGATTCCTCCCTTGAGGACTTCTTGCTATTCAGCAGCTTCTCCATCACCGCAGCTATCTGGGATGAACCAGCTTTCAAAAGGGAAGCTCGATCTCTTTGCTCTTAATAAAATAGGTGCCATGAAAGCCCTTACAACTCACAGAAAGAGAAGGTCTTGGGAGATGACCCAACACGGTCCACTCTCCCCATTTTTATAGACAAACAAATTGGGAGCAACCATTAAAGAAGGGAACCCCAGAATTCAAAATGCCCTGGTCCTGCTGCCACATGGTAGGTCAAGAAAAAAGGGCACATTCCGAAATGCACCGAATGCGCCTTCCAAGCCATGACGCAAGGCAAAAGATTTCCCTCTTATCTCGAATCAAGAGCCTTAAATGCAGAAAATCGACCGCAGGTCCTTAAGATATGGGCAGACCTGGGAAAT
This sequence comes from Calamus simplicifolius, assembly GCA_900491605.1. Lineage (NCBI taxonomy): Eukaryota > Viridiplantae > Streptophyta > Magnoliopsida > Arecales > Arecaceae > Calamus > Calamus simplicifolius. Next base: position 330,965 of record UESW01001655.1, read on the forward strand.
CCCCTTTCAAAAACGATGTCGTCCAATGGCGATCGAGTGCTTATCGTGTACGTTAAAGAGACCCGTGTTAGAAAAGGCCAACGGAATAAACGCCTTAAGCAAAACGAAGCATCCTTCAGCAAATCGCAAAGCTGTTTCATATGCCTCAGAAAAAAACGTACCAACTTTTTGCTTCGAACAAACCGAACTATCTAACCTCGGCCCCAACCGAAGTGCTTCCGAAGGTTTCAGCCATTTCAAGCCAAACTATCCTATGCTTCGACGAATCAAGTTCCCTTGCGTATTTCAAATTATTCAACTCGCTTTAGGCGAGGCCGGAGTTACATTCCATGGCAAAGCCGAACAGTTTCATGCATCGGCAGAACTAGTTAATCTGGCTTCGATTGAATAGAATCTTCAATTTGGAACCCCTAAGGGCAATCTGACCTTAAAGCGCGATTCGTTTACGATTCGTTTACGATTCGTTTACCATCGAAGGAACTCCCAGCAAAAAGGTCATTTGAAAAACAATGACCAAAGCGATAAGACAAAGCAGAAAGGGATTAAAGATTCATTCATTACATTTTGATCGAATTACAAGTTGAAAAAGCAAAAAATACACGAGCAACCCTTAAGAATTAGGGTTTGGGTCGGTCCCAGGGACCTCCTCGGTAACATCCAGAGGGATTTGACTCGCTTCGCCCACTTCAAAAATTGTTGAAAGAGGAGCCTCGGATTCCTCGGCCGCAAGCTGAGGACATCCTTCAGGAGCCTTGGCCTCATTGGGACCTAAGATAATGTCAAGGTTGACGTCTGAGATGTCCTCATATTCCGCTTCTTTGGCCCCCAGGGTACGGGTATCGTAAAGCTCGGCCTCCAGAAAAAATAAATCTAACTCGGAATACACTCGAGAGATCTTTGCCCGAGTTTCCTCCTCGCCGAAGCGGAATGCATCGGCACAAGCCTCTTTACGCTCCTTAGAGAATTGAATAGAACTTTTGTACTCATTCACAGCTGAGGTAATTCGATCGTTAGCTTCAGCTAGCTGACTCCCAAGTTCGAGATTCGTTTGGCGACTCGAGGCCAACTCTGCCCTCAAAGCCTTAAATTGCTCCTGCGCCTTGAGCTCGGTTTTGCCTATCTGCAAACATCAGGTCGTTTGAGGCCATAAATAAAAGAAAAAGCGCCAGAAACAAGTAAATAAGAAGACACTATACCTCTTCCTCCCGCCGAGCCATTTTATCGCTCAACTCATGGGCCTTTTCCAGGGCCTTCAATTTGGTCGCTTTATTTTGTTGGAGACCCTCCTTGAGGTCACTAATTCGGGATTGTTTGTCCTCGATTTCCCGTCGAGATTGGTTGAGATCAGTGATGAGCTTGGCAATCTGATCATGCTACCATTTCAACTGATCTTCCCTATCGGTGAGCTTCTTATTCAGGCTGGCAAGCTGATCTTTCTACCGTCGGCACCTGCGCTCCTCCTCCTCGAGCCTCTTGCTCCAATTATTCTTCTCCTCGGCATGGCTATTCTTCAGTTGGTCCCACCTTTTGTCAAAATGCAGCCGTATAGCGTTGACTTCGTCGGTATGCTTAGACTTGATTTGGGATAATTCCAAGTAGGCCTTATCTGATTGTTCACAAAAACCCTGGAGCTCTTTGACCTGAGACTCGAACCAAGAGGCCCTCTCGGTGGTAGCTCGATAGGACTCGTTCATCTTCTCAAGGTCCACCTGAACGGACGCTAAGGCCCTAGAGAGCCGACTGGTCAAGTCCACCCTTATCCAAAGGTCGGCCGCCTCCCTCCTGGCCTGAGCGCAGGCCCCCATGGCCAAATTTAAGCGCCAATTCAGCGCTCTCGTAATTAACGGAAGGCGTAGTTTGTAGCGATCTTCATAAGAGCGGCACTACTAATTTCGGGAAGAAGGTAGACATCCTTCGGCGCCCCAAACCAACCGAAAGCTACCTCAATAATATCCTCAACTGCAGGCTCATCTATCAAGGAACTCCCCCCCGCGTGCAGTACAGACTGCATCAAGGCGGTGAATATGTCATCCACCTCTGGGCTATGGATAAGAGAACTCATAGCCGAAGAACCGGCTTGAGGGACTTCGGCCTGAGGAACCGCCATCCGCTTGGCTTCCTCCATCAGAACTTTAGCCTGTAGGGCCTCGAATGCTTCGGCCCGGTTGAAGGAACCTCGGCCCGAGAATCCCCTTTCCTCAATGATTCTTCTTCTTTTTTCTCTTCCTCTCCAAATGTTGCTTCATCTCTGGTGGACTCTACCCATACTTCGGCCTCTCATGACATCCCCTGGTACCATAAGAGACCCTTAGTGGGAGGTCCCTCGGCCTTCGCCGACCCTTTAACAACCATCTCCACTTGGGCTTCGGTAGCCGCGACTGCCTCTCCGGATCCCTCCACCTGAGCAGGGCCTCTTCCACGTGCAGTGCCAGAGGGCTCCCCACTGGTAGTGACTGAAGCTGATTAGCCTCTGGTAGGAGGATTACTGAACGGACTAGCGACATCTCCTCGGCATCATCCGACACTCTCCATCTCCACTACTATGTCCCCCTCCAGCAGGGGGGCTCACCAACTACGGCCAACGCTCCCGCTTCCCCCCTTTTAGAGGTGGAAGAGTGGTGGCTAACACTATCTTCCCTTGGCTCCTTCGGGTGAGATTTGGAAGGACGGATTCTCCTTTCGGACCTATGCCTCTCCTCGGAGCTGGAGCCTCTGTGGTGCTTGCCCAATTCTTTCCTCATTTGGCCCATAAATGCTGACCTCTCGGCTGAAAACACAATAAACATTCAATCGAATAGTAATAGAATTGCCCAAGCACATCGGCCATCATAACAAAAAGGAGAAAAATAAGCTCACCTTGAAGGTCAATAGAACTAAGCCCGGCAGCAAAAAGGGCATCCTCTGATAACAGGGCACTGGCCGACAAAACTTGACCACCGTAAAGGGTTATCAAATCCCTCCTCTCCTGCTCGGTCAGCTCCGGGCGTGCTTCTGGATCTTTAACATAGTTCGCCATCCCCTCGGAAAATCCGAACCGATGTTTCCTTCAACAATAAAAAATCGAGACTTCCATTCCTTTATTGAAGACGGTGTTGGCCCAGATGGCAACCCAAGAGGAAGGGTGAATTGGGTTCTTTAAAAATTTAACACTTAAAAAAACCTATTTCACAAAGATTAAGTATACTAGTGAAGTGATGCAATAAATTAAAGCACAATAAGAGAGAGAGATATAGAGACAATCACTACAAACACAAGATATTTATAGTGGTTCGATGTATCCCACACCTACGTCCACTCCCAAGCAACTCTTGGGTCCACACTATAATCCACTGATTACGGTTGAGTTGTTTTACAAGCTCACAACTCCAACTTGTTGTTTTTACACGGGGTCACAACAAACCCAGCCGTTTTTACGGGTTCACCAGCACAAAACCCAACCCAAGCTAAACTAGCTTGACCCGAGGTAAACTACCTCAACTAATTCAATCTTCCTGATTGAATTAGCAAACAACAATTCAAATATGAATTTACAGCAATTTTAAAGCTCCTCAAATGAACAAATAATCAATGTAAATAAAACAAGATTAGAAAAGCCTGATTGAAGCGATGTGGATTTGAGCTTTTCTTCTTTTCTTTTTTCCTCTTCTCTTTTGAATGGATGAGCAAGGATTGAATCTTTGAATCTTGAACACAGCTCATTGAGGAAATAGGGCTTTTTCTCTTCTTCCTTTCCCTTTTTGAAAATCCTTCGAATTTGAACTTTTAGGGCTTAGGATTTCTCTTAAATCTCTCTTGGATTGATAGGCTTGGACTAAGAGATTTTTCTTTCTTTTTCAATGGGAATTTCTCCTAATTTTTCTATTATTTTCTCTCTATTTTGTTCATCTTTTCAAATGGACGAATCCTTCCTTTTATAGAGTCTTAATCTGAGATTAGGTGAGAAACTAGCCGTTAAAATTGTACTTGGATGCTTCCTTACGCAAAGAAAAATATCCGTTAAGAGTTAGGTGAGAAAATATATCCGTTAGAATCCGATCTGGCACTTTTAAAAATCGTTCTTGACAGGTTAGAGTTGGCTCCAACTTTTCATGAGTTGGCTCCAAATCATGTTTCCATAAATAGCAAAAATTAATTCGTCGTGGAGTCGGCTCCGACTTTGCAAAGTGTCGACTCCCTGCTGACTGGAGTCGGCTCCTGAATTCTGATGTGTCGGCTTCGAGAATTGCTCTAAAAAATATAGTCTCTGTAACTCAGGTTAGAGTCGGCTCCTGAAATCCATGTGTTGGCTTCGAAACCTCAGGTGTCGACTCCGAAACTCTAGGTGTCAACTCTGAACCATGCTAAAAACATACAACTGCTCTGATATACTTTGGAGTCGGCTCGAGACTGTTAAGGAGTCGGCTCCAAGTTCTGAACTTAAATAAATTCTATTGAAACTCGGTTTAAAACTGCTTTCTAAGTGCCATTTGGATAAATAACCGATCTTAATTCCTGAAACACTTATCAAATCTATCAGAAGCACATTGAATATACTCATGGCTTTTGTTAATCCTCAAAATCAATTAATTGGGTAAATAATTTCTTAATAATTTTTCCAATAATCTCCCTTTTTGACGATGACAAAAACATTGAGTATATGCATGATTGTCAAAATATTTACATTTAAGGTTAAGCTCCCTCTTAATGAGGTAGCTCCCCCTATGTGTGTGCATATGTTAAGTTCATTGAAACTTTATGCATATCTTAATTCCTTATGATATTAATTTGATATTAATTCTATTTAACATGCATATAAGTACCATTCTTCATCTAATTGATTATGCATATATAAATACCTTTCTCTCATTATTTTATGCATATACAAAAATCTCTTCTCCCCCTTTTTGTAATCAACAAAAAGGTTTAGAAGGTGTATTAAGACTTAAATTAACATCAATCATCAAAATCAAAGGTTAACTTAAAATTCAAGCTTAATATCAAAATTCAAGTATGATATTCATTGAATACTCAAAACTTCATTACATCATTCATAAAGTCAAAATACTTCATTACATCATTCATAAAGTCAAAATACTTCATTACATCATTCATAAGTCAAAATACAAATTAAACATCAAAGAATAAGTACATCAAAATGTAGATCAAATATCAAATCTAATAACATCAAAATCTAAGAAGTCTTTTGAGCTCTTCTAAGATCTTTCACATTCCTTCACTTTGGATTTTGATAAAATCATTTAGTCTTCTGTCAATAAAGGCAGATGCAACTGTAATTTTCTCTTGTAATTCAACATTGCACTTTGAATAAGTATCAGAATCTCCTCTAATGTCCTTGATCTTCTCAAAAATGTGCATAAGATCAGTCTTCAAGGCTTCTGAAGAAGTTCCAAAGGATGATTCAATTCTGCTTACTCTTTCTTCCAAGGAGTAATACATCTCCCTTAAGCTCATAAGTCTATTATCTAGTTCAATCTTATCTCTTCTTTATGACAAGCAAGGAGTTCTTTTAATTGAACCAGCTGAGCATTAAAAAAACCAATGGAAGTCTGATCAAAAGAAGTAGGAGCTGGAGCAGTTGCTGAGGGTGCAGGACAGCTGGGGCCTGGGAAGTATGCCTTACTGAAGGCTCTGCCTCTGATGTACCAGGGGCCACAGTATCCATCTCATCTCTCTATCTTTCAGATTTTTTCTCTCCCAGTTTCCATTGATTTTTACGAAACCCATTCGGTGCACAGTAGCTAAGCTATAATAGTCAGTGTACCTTAAATTCTTCATGGGTTCACTGTCTGAAATAATTACACCCTGGTTTTGAAATGCTAAAGTTAAAACCATGACATAAGGCAAATGGATCTCTTCTTGTTCCCAGCCTCAGCCATGTACCAGATCATCATACCAGCTAAATTAATTGGCTGACCTATCAGAACACTATACACGATAACAATGTCTCGCTCCGAGACATACTCAAATCTCCCAGTCTTTGGAAATAAAATCCGACCATAAATGTTATGCAATAATCTTAGTTCTAGGGCAACTGGTTTGCCCTAACTTCTTCAAATTCTACAACTTCTCTACCAAGCATCCTCGATAATGCTTCTCCTCTATTACTATGGGATTTGGCAATCGATCCATTCATAGGAATTTCTAATAGACTTCCAAAATCTCAGAAGTCAGGTGAATCCTCTTTCCTCTAACAGAACTCACTATACCTCCATCTCCTCTTGAAAGATTGAAATAAAACTCTTTAACTATAGTGGGATATGTAGGTACATCAAGAGAACACACTTTCTTCCAACCTAATTCCTTTATCTGCCGCCCAATTGAAAATCCCTCTTCTTCAAAGAAATGAAAATCAACCTTTCTCCCCATGGTAATAACACGCCCAACAAGTGTCTACCTGAGGTGAGGAAGGACATGGAATCACACTTGGTGTGGATGCAGATGAAGAAGACGAAGAGCTCGGTGAAGGCTGCCGTACCGGACGCCTCATGGTTCTCTTTCCCGTCGTCACTGCTCCAAACACCGATCCCCTACGTTTGGGTGCCATTGGTAGCTAGAGAATGATCAATTTGAGGAATCTTGGGTTTTGGGAAGAGTTTGGAAGAGTTTGAGATGGTTTGGAATCGATTGAAATGAAGAGGAGTCGACTCTGCCCTAATAAGTCAACCTGGGACCACTTAGAGTCGACTCCCGCAAAGCGAGGTGTCGGCTCCAGGTCGCTAACACAGTTAGCGCCCGAAGTAGAGTCAATTCTGGAAAAACAGGTGTCGGCTCCAAAGTCTCAGACAAAACTGGAGTCGATTCCGATACCAGAGGAGTCGGCTCCAAGACAGTTTCAAAGAAAAAAATTAAGAGTTTCAAAGGATCTGAAACTTGTCCGAAAATCTTCAAATTTTGGATAAATCAACTTTGAAATGTGATGAATCAAGGGGTTCAGATATCTAGATAAATCATCCTTAAAATTATAAGAAAATTAGAAAAAATAATTGAATTCTAGATAATCATTCCTAGGAGATTTAAAATTCATTCCAATGGATTACAAACTCTTAATTCTCCTCTAAGATAGAAAAATCTTTCTTCACTTAGGGGTTTTGTAAAATGTCAACTAATTGTTCATCAGTACAAACATAATCAAGACAAATGTCATTATTAGCTACATGTTCTCTAATAAATGATATCTAATTTCAATATGTTTAGTTCTTGAATATTGGATTGGATTCTTAGTTAAATTGATTGCACTAGTGTTATCATATCTAATTAGTGTTTTATCAAGTTTTATACCATAATCTTCAAGTTGTCGCTTAATCCAAAGGATTTGAGCACAGCAACTTCCACTGCAACATATTCAGCTTCAGCAGTTGATAATGTAACTGAATTTTTTTTTGCTAAACCAAGAGATTAAGTTACTTCCTAAGAATTGGCATGCACCACTTGTACTCTTTCTATCCAATTTACAACCAGCATAATCAAAATCAGAATATGCAATCAAATTCAATGTTGAGTCTCTAGAATACCATAATCCTACATTTTTAGTTCCATTTAGATACTAAGTATTCTTTTTACTGCAATTAAGTGAGATTCTTTAGGTTCATATTGATATCTGCACATAAACATACAGCAAACATGATATCTGGTCTACTAGCTGTTAAGTAAAGTAGTGAACCGATCATACCTCTGTAACATTTTTGATCAATAGGCTTACCATCTTCATCTTTATCTAACTTGCATGAAGGACTCATTGGTGTTCCAAGATATTTGACTTGTTTCATACCAAATTTCTTGAGAATTTCTTTTGTGTACTTTGTTTGGTTGATGAAAATTCCTTCTTTCTTGTTTGATTTGAAGTCCTAGAAAAGTTGAGTTCTTCCATCATGCTCATTTCGAATTCACCTTGCATTAACTTAGCAAATTCTTGACACAAAAGATGTTAGTAGCACTGAATACAATATCATCTACATAAATTTGTACTACTAATAAATCTTTATCTTTTTTTTTCAAAAATAGGATTTTATCAACATTTCCTAGAAAAATCATTTTCAATTAGAAATTTGCTTAATCTATCATACCAAGCTCTAGGTGCTTGTTTTAAACCATAAAGTGCTTTGTATACTTTAAAAACATGGTTTGGAAATTCATGATCTTCAAAACCTAGGGTTATTTTACAAAAACTTCTTTTTTGTAAAACCATTTAAAAATACACTTTTAACATCCATTTGAAATAAATTAATGTTTATATGATATGCAAATGCAAGTAATAGTCTAATTGCTTCTAATATAGCTACAGGTGCAAAAGTTTCATCAAAATTAATTACTTCTTCTTGATTATATCCTTTTGCAACTAATCTAGCTTTATTTCTAATTACTATACCACTTTCATCTAATTTATTTCTAAATACCCATTTATATCCTATAACAGAATGACCTTTGGGTCTATCAGCTAAGGACCATACATTATTCCTAGTAAATTGATTTAATTCCTCTTACATAGCTAACATCCAATTATTATCTTTTTCAGCTTCTTCAATAGTTTTGGGTTCTTATGAGACACAAATGCAAGATGATTATTGATGTTCCTCATTGATGATCTAGTTCTTACTCCTTGAGATGGATCACCTATGATTAAATCCTTAGGATGACCATAAGCATATCTCCAATCTCTAGGTAGATCTATATCATTATGAGTAGTATCAATAACATCATTCTTAGCTTCTTGTTCATGGTCTGAAGATACATCTATATTCAATTTTTTAATATCTCTTTCAAGCAAAATTGTATCTTCCTCATAATCAATCTTCTCAGAACTTGATGCTAAAGACTCATCAAATACTACATGAATTGATTCTTCTACAATTAAATATTTCTTGTTAAATACTCTATATGCTTTACTAGATGTTGAATAACCTAAAAATATACCTTCATCAGATTTGGCATCAAATTTCCCAAGATTGTCTTTACCATTATTATGAATAAAATATCAACAACCAAATGCATAAAAATAACTAATGTTAGGTTTCCTATTATGCCATAGTTCATAGGGAGTTTTTTAAGAATTGGCCTAATTAAAGCTCTATTAAGGATGTAACATGCTGTATTTATAGCTTCCGCCAAGAAGTACTTTGGGAGTTGGCTTTCACATAGCATGGTACGGGCCATATCTTCTAATGTTCTATTTTTTCTTTCTATAACTCCGTTTTGTTGTGATGTTCTAGGTGCAGAAAAATTATGATGAATGACATTTTCAATACAGAAATTTTTAAATTAATGATTTTTAAATTCTGTGCCATGATCACTTCTAAGAGACACTATGGTGTTGTTTTTCTCATTTGTGACTTTCTTGAAGAATTTTAGGAATATCGAGAAAGTCTCATCTTTGTGAGCCAAAAACAAAACTCAAGTATATCTAGAGTAATCATCTACTATTACAAGACCATATTTCTTTCCTCCTAGACTAGTGGTTCTAGTAGGTCCAAAAAGATCCATATGAAGTAGTTTGAGTGGCCTAGTAGTTGAAACAATATTTTTAGATTTGAAAGAATTTCTAGTTTATTTTTCAAATTGACATGCATCACAAATTCTATTATTTTCAAAATCTAACTTTGGAAGACCTTTAACTAAATCCATTCTAATTAATTTTGAAATTAGGTGTGTGCTTGCATGACCTAATCTATGATACCATAACCATCCGATCTCATTAACCTTAGCATTATCAGTGATTAAGCAATGGTTACTAGTAGACAAATTATCTAAATCAATTAAGTACACATTGCCATTTCTATTACCAACAAATATAATGCTATTGTCAATGGGATTAGAAACCGTGCAAATAGAAGCTTCAAATAAAACTTTGAAACCTTTATCACACAATTAGCTAATGCTAATTAAGTTATGCTTTAGACCAACAACATATAAAACATTTTCTATAAAAGTGGATGAGTTATTTGAATTTTACCAAATCCCATAATTTGGCCTTTGTCATTATCTCCAAAAGTAACAACTCCTCTTTTATCTTCAAGGGTAATGAATTGATCCTTGTCACCCATCATGTGTCTTGAGCAGCCACTATCAAGATACCACTTTTGTTTTGATCCTTTGGCCGCAAGACACTCCTGCAAGATAATCAAATATTATGTTTAGGTACCCAAGCTTTCTTGGGTCCTTCATGGTGTAGCAATAAAGATTGTTCCTTTTGGAACCCATATTTTCTTGCCTTTAATATTTAAATTCTTATTAGTTTTTCTAAAATTGCATTCATAAGATTTATATCCTTTTTGTTGCAATGATTACATGAAATATCATTTTTCTTTACAAAGAAATTATTGACATATTTTTGTTTCATGTGTGGTTTATATCCTAAACCAGTTTTATCAAATACAACTCTTGATTACTTAAAAGCAAATTTAGTTTTTCTGAGCTATACGTAAATTTATCAACAATGTTCTTATGTTTATCAATTTCTTTCTTCAAATTAATATTTTCATTAGAAATTGATTCCTTTTCTTTTAAAATATTTTCATTTTCAGATTTTAGATTTTTACCTCAAGAATTAGTAATTTTTCTCTTTAAGAAGATTTAGGTTTTCAGTTTTCAAAGATTTGTTTTTCATTCTCAAAACCTTAAAATCACTAACTAACTCATTGAAAGCATCATACAATTCATCAAATGTAAAGTCATCATGGGCTTCGGAATTTACCTCATTTTCGTCGTTTGCCATGAAGCATATGTTTGCAACCTCTTTTTGTTCTTCTTGAGATGAAGACTCTTCACTATCACTCCAAGTTGCAACATAGGCTTTCTTCTTCTTCTTGTAACCCTTTTTTAGTTGAGGACATTCAGATCAAAAATGCCTTGGCTTCTTGCATTCATAACATGTCAAGGGTTCTTTTCCTTTATCCTTATCCCTTTCTTTTTCTCTTTCTCCTTCCAATTTTATTCCAAACTTTCTCTTGTGAAAGGGTCTCCTTCTTTGCATAAATTTCTTAACTTTCTTAGCTAGGAAAGCTGTCTCATCATCATCTTCATCATCATCACTGCTGCTCTTTTCACTTTCAGCAGCCTTGAGTGCTATAGTTCTTTTCTTCTTGACTTCTTCCTCTTGATGTTGTTTCATTGTCAGCTCATAGGTCATCAAGGATCTAAGGAGCTCCTCCAAAGGTAGAGCATTCAAATCTTTGGCTTCTTGGATTGCAGTTGCTTTTGCTTCCCATGTTCTTGGAAGAGATCTAAGAATTTTACGCACCAATTCAGAATTAGTATAAGTCTTACCAAGACTTTTCAAATCATTAATAATATCAATAAATCTAGTGTACATGCATGTGATTGATTCAGTTTGTTCCACACTAAACAATTCATATTTGTGCACTAGAATGTTAATTTTGGATTCTTTTACTTGATTAGTACCCTCATGGGTAACTTCTAGTCTATCCCAAATTTTTTTGGCTGAAATGCAAGTAGATATTCTGTTGAATTCATTTGCATCCAAATAACAATATAAAACATTTATAGCTTTTGCATTAAGCTGGGCCATTTTTCTATCGTTCTCATTCCAATCCCTTTCGGGCTTAGGAACTATTGAACCATCTACAATGTGTGTGGGTGTACTAGGTCCATTTGTAATGATACTCCACAATTTATAATCTAAAGCTTGAATGAAAATCATCATTCTTGCTTTCCAATATGAATAATTAGAACCATTAAACAAAGGTGGCCTATTAGTGGATTGACCTTCAGCAAAAGATGATCCAGCTTCTGTTGCCATTTGGATCTTTAACTCTTGATCGTTAGATCAACTAAAAATGAGCACAAGCTCTGATACCAATTGTTGGTCCATATGACAACCCAAAAGGGGGGTGAATTGGGTTCTTTAAAAATTTAACACTTAAAAAATTTAAAACCTATTTCATAAAGATTAAGTATACTAGTCAAGTGATGCAATAAATTAAAGCACAATAAGAGAGAGAGATAGAGAGACAATCACTACAAACACAAGATATTTATAGTGGTTTGGTGTATCTCACACCTACGTCCACTCCCAAGCAATTCTTGGGTCCACACTATAATCCACTGATTACAGTTGAGTTATTTTACAAGCTCACAATTCCAACTTATTGTTTTACACGGGGTCACAACGAACCCAGCCGATTTTCATGGGTTCACCAGCATAAAACACAACCCAAGCTAAACTGGCTTGACCCGAGGTAAACTACCTCAACTAATTCAATCCCCCTGATTGAATTAGCAAACAACAATTCAAATATAAATTTACAACAATTTTAAAGCTCCTCAAATGAGCAAATAATCAATGTAAATAAAACAAGATTAGAAAAGCCTGATTGAAGCGATGTGGATTTGAGCTTTTCTTCTTTTCCTCTTCTCTTTTGAATGGATGAGCAAGGGTTGAATCTTTGAATCTTGAACACAGCTCGTTGAGGAAATAGGGTTTTTTTCTTCTTCCTTTCCCTTTTTAAAAATCCTCTGAATTTGAACTTTTAGGGCTTAGGATTTCTCTTGAATCTCTCTTGGATTGATAGGCTTGGACTCAGAGATTTTTCTTTCTTTTTCACTGGGATTTCTCCTAATTTTTATGTTATTTCTCTCTATTTTCATTCATCTTTTCAAACAAATGAATCTCTCCTTTTATAGAGTCTTAATCCAAGATTAGGTAAAAAACTAGCCATTAAAATTGTACTTGAATGCTTTCTTACGCAAAGAAAAGTATCCGTTGAGAGTTAGGTGAGAAAATATATTTGTTAGAATCTGATCTGGCACTTTTGAAAATCGTCTTGGATAGGTTGGAGTCAGCTTCATATCATGTTTCCATAAATAGCAAAAATCAATTCGTTGTGGAGTCGGCTCTGACTTTGCAAAGTGTCGACTCTCCGCTGACTGGAGTCGGCTCCTGAATTTTGATGTGTCGGCTCCGAGAATTGCTCCGAAAAACATAGTCTCTATAACTTAGGTTAGAGTTGGCTCCCGAAATCCATGTGTTGGCTCCGAAACCTCATGTGTCAACTCCAAAACTCTAGGTGTCGACTCTGAACCATGCCGAAAATATACAACTTCTCTGATATACTCTGGAGTTGGCTTGAGACTATTAAGGTGTCGGCTCCAAGTTCTGAACTTAAATAAATTCTATTGAAACTCGGTTCAAAAATGATTTCTAAGTGCCATTTGGATAAATAACTGATCTTAATTCCTGAAACACTTATCAAATCTATCAGAAGCACAATGAATATATCATGGCTTTTGTTAATCATCAAATTTAATTAATTAGGTAAATAATTTCTCAATAATTTTCTTAACAGACGAATTATCTGAAATCATCTTAAACGACTTTCGGGACCAATGTAGGGCCACTCAGAGCTTCTCCCGGAAACCAGGTTGTAACAGACTCGGAATATAAGAAGAGTCGCAGTCACCCCAACACGGCTATACATTGAAATGAACCCGATGAGATTGTGCCAGCTATTCGGGGCTACCATTGTTGGACATATGTTATAAAACCTCATCACCTCCTGTACCAACGGGAGAAGAGGAAACCGGAGACCTGCCCTCAAGCTCTCTTATAGAAGAAGACTCCACGGCTTAATTCAATCGAAACCCTGTGCTCAACCCTCGGCACCCATAAGGCTACATCCTGAGAAACCCTGTAATAGCGATGGATTCTATCCAGGTCATCAAGGGTTACCTCTGAGGCAACATCACCCGGACCCTTCATATTGGCTGAATATTGGGCGGAACATGAACAAGCAAGCAAGGGCTCAGGGAAGAATGAAAAATCTCTATAGCAGGGGTGAGAAGGCGTTACAGAAAGAACGCCGCCCTAGCCCTCTTTAAATAGCACCCTAGAGAGGAAGCCCTATGTGATAAAACTTACGATACGAGCGCCAAGAATGCAAGAGCCCTGCCATGCAGGACACCCGCAATTGCGGCCTACTAGAAATGAGGCGTTACCTCCTCGTGTTATGGCAAAAAATGATGACGAAACGGTGGCCCATCATTTACGAGATTATCATGCCCACCTTTTCGAATCCCCCAAATAAGATTATTCCAGAACTCTACTCCCTACATCCGAATTTATACTTCAGACTAGGGAGTGGGGGGCATATGATGAGGGGTAAAACTATCATTGCATTAATGCCTGCACACGTCGACAATTGGGTCAAGTCTAATCCCAACGTCCTATCGGCCAGCTGTCACATCCACCAAGCAGCGAAGCCCAATCGCCCTCAGTGGCGTCGGGTTGCCCCGACGACCCGAGCTATCCTCATGCCCTGGCTGCCCGAGCTATCTTCATATCTCGGTAGCCCGAGCTATCTTCATGCCCCGGCAGCCCGAGCTATCTTCATACCTCGGTAGCCCGAGCTATCTTCATGCCCCGACTACTCAAACTATCTTCATACCTCGATAGCCCGAGTCATCCTATACCTCGGAAAACTAAATTGTTCCTTGCCTCGGTCGGACTGAGGCACTCAAATACCTTCGCAAAATCCAGCGCGGGAGAGTTTGAATTCACGATAACTAAATAAGATTCCAAAACGGAGAATCATGTCCCAAAGTGGCCTAAGGGTCATAGGGGTAGCCTAGAACCTACACGATCACTGAATTTCAAGGCATCAACCAGCTCTCCTGACTGTCGATCCTCTAACTGACAATATACGGATCTTATTAGCCTCGTAACGAACTTGATTGAAATCCATTTTGAATCTCAACAGCCTTCAGACCCCCCGCAACGCGCCCAAGGAACCAGGTGATCACCTATAAACATCATAGCCCTCAAATCTCTCAGGTACGCATGAACACTCACTCATTTTTACTCACTATTATACTAAGAACAGCTCCATCTGAGCTCGGAGCTCTCGAGAGAACACCCATATAGGGGAGCTCTTCTGTGAGAGTCTTCTTCACACATATGCTTGCTGTGAATCTCTACTGACTTGGGCATCGAAGGGTTCTCCGCAGAGGGCAACCCCCACAGCACCCTTTGTATGCGGACTGTCTTGCAGGTTCCGCCTGAGGCGATGAGATCGTCGTCCAAATTAGGAGCCAGAAGCGCACCCGAGTCGGAGAAAGGATTTCCGCGGCAACACTTTTAAGAATTTAAAATGTCTGCTTTGATGAGAATAGACGGTGAAAGGGAGTCAAGAAAATCTCTATAAATAGAGATTCCTTGTAAGGTTTTTGATATCATATATAGAAATCAGAGAAAGACTCTCTGATCAGAGCAAATCCTGAGGGCATACACCATCATTGTGTTATTGCTCATTGATTGGAAGTACTCAACTCAATCAAGATTTAAGATTCAGATTCTCAAAAGATAGATAATAAACAGTTGCTGAAGGTAATACATTATTCTTGTTAACATGTCCTTGCTTTTTAACATCTCCAACCTTATGCAACTTCTGCCATGCACCAGTTTACACATCCTCGCATAGTTCAGTGAGTAGCTTTCAAAATTTTAAATAGGTACAAACACAACAGCTTATAGTACTTCAAGGTATGTTAGCTCTTGAGTTTTTTTGAAGGTGTTCTATTCTCCATTGCAAGATTGTTACTGATTGTGATGGAGTTTCTTTAACTTGTGAAATCATTATTTTACCAATTTTGGATTCATATGTTGAAAATGTCCTTTTACTACCAATCATTTTCTTAATTTTGACATGTTATAGTACGATAATTCACTGAATAAAAAGGGAAATTTTATCACTAACATATCCTTGCAACAAACAGCTGTTGTACGTCACCAACGATGCCGATTGATAAGAGTTGGATACATAAGAAACGAAATTGTCCAGAATATGATGCTGGTATTAAGAAGTTCATAGAAAAGGCAAGGCTTTATGTTAATGAAGAAGGGAAGATACGTTGTCCTTGTGTGTGGTGTTATAATGGCAAATGGCATAAGCCTGATTTAGTTAAATTACACTGTATGTTAAAGGGTTTCTCGAAGACGTATCAGACATGGTATTTTCATGGAGAACAGTTTGGAAGCAATGTCTCAGATGAAAATGAGAATGAAGATGATGACCCAGAAAGGGAACAAGATGAGATGGTCGAAGCATTGCAGGACATCGCTGGCCCAAGTGGTGCTCACACTGAGGTTGGCAATGATGATGACAATCCGATGATGTCTGACCATGGAAGGACCGATCACAGTAAGAAATTGGATGATCTTTTCAATGAGGTGGAATCCGAGCTTTATCCTGGATGTGAAAAGTTTTCTTCTTTGACATTCTTAGTGAAGTTAATGCACATTAAGGTCCTCAATCGATGGACAAATAAGTCTTTCAATATGTTGCTTGAACTATTAAAAGAGGCATTTCTGAATGGTACTAGAATACCATCTTCGCACTATGAGGCCAAAAAGAAGATGAATGAGTTGGGTTTAGGCTACGAGAACATACATGTATGCAAGCATGATTGTGCTATCTTTTGGAAGGAGAATGCCTATTTAGAAAAATGTCCGGTATGCAACGAGCCTAGGTACCAAGTGGTTAAAGACAAAGGTAAGAAGATACCTTATAAAGTTATGCGGTATTTTCCACTCACACCTCGTTTGAAATGTNTGGGTTTAGGCTACGAGAACATACATGTATGCAAGCATGATTGTGCTATCTTTTGGAAGGAGAATGCCTATTTAGAAAAATGTCCGGTATGCAACGAGCCTAGGTACCAAGTGGTTGAAGACAAAGGTAAGAAGATACCTTATAAAGTTATGCGGTTTTTCCACTCACACCTCGTTTGAAACGTCTATATGCCTCAAGATATACAGCTGAAGATATGAGGTGGCACTATGATAAGCGACCGATCACAGATGGGGTGTTACGGCATCCAGCAGATGGAGAAGCATGGAAAGATTTTGATCAAAAGTATCCTAATTTTGCCAGTGAACCAAGAAATGTAAGGTTAGGTCTTGCTTCAGACGGATTCAATCCATTTGGGAACATGAGTAATGCATACAGTATGTGGCCCGTCATTTTAGTACCTTATAACTTGCCTCCATGGAAATATATGAAAGAGACATTCTTTATGATGTCGTTGCTTATCCCCGGTCCTAAATCTCCAGGAAGGGATATGGATATATTTTTAAGGCCAATAGTGGATGAACTTAAACATTTATGGACCGAAGGTGTTGATGTATATGATGCATCTACCAAAGAGAGTTTTTGGATGCACGTAGCTGTTTTATGGACTATAAATGATTTTTCCAGCATACTCATTATTATCTGGTTGGAGCACAAAGGGTTATAAGGCATGTCCAGTTTGTAATGAGCAAACCTCATCCAAAAAGCTGAAAGACAAGATTTGCTATATGGGACATCGCCGTTACTTGCCTATTTATCACAAGTGGCGAAATAGTAGACTCCATGATGGAAGTAGAGAGCATGGAGTCAAACCAAAAATGTTGACCGGAGAAGAAATTTTAATGCAATTAGAACACATAGCTGCTGAACAGTCCGGAAAGCATCCAAACAATAAACATCGAAAGCGAAAGCGTGCACCAAATGAGTTGAATTGGTATAAGAAGAGCATTTTCTTCGAGTTGGAGTATTGGTCATCATTAAAATTGAGACATAACTTAGATGTAATGCATATTGAGAAGAATATATGTGACAATGTCGTGGAAACTTTATTAAGCATCGAAGGTAAGACAAAAGACACATATAAAGCAAGAGAGGACCTGGCTTCAATGGGGATCCGAAGGGAGTTGTGGTTACAAACTCAAGGTAATAGAGTTTATAAGCCTCCTGCATCTTACACCTTAACATTAGATGAAAGAAGACAATTTGTAAGTGGCTAAAATCTGTGAAGGTGCCCGATGGATATTCTTCCAATATTTCAAGGTGCGTAAATGAAGGTGATGGAAAGATATCCGGCTTGAAGACACATGATTGTCATGTACTACTTCAAAGATTGTTACCTATTGGCATTCAACCATTCTTGCAGAAACATGAGAGTAGTACTTTAATTGAGCTTTCTAATTTCTTCCAACAACTTTGTTCAAGGACATTGTATGTTAGGGATTTGGAGTTGTTACAAGAGCAGATTGTGGTGATCTTATGTAAGCTTGAACGAATTTTTCCACCAGCATTTTTTGACGTTATGGTGCACTTATCAATTCATTTGCCTTACGAGGCCTTACTTGCCGGACCTGTTCAAAGTAGATGGATGTATCCTTTTGAAAGGGCACTTGGTACGTATAAACAATACGTACGTAATAAGGCTCGTCCGGAAGGTTCAATTGCAGAAGCTTATGTTGTCAACGAGTCTCTAACATTTTGTTCAATGTATCTTCGAGGCATAGAAACAAAATTCAATCGTCCGGAATGAAATTTTGATTCGGATAGCCATTTGGACAAGCAATTAAATATATTTGCAACTCGTTGGCGGCCTCTTGGAAAAGGAAGAATGGTGCATTTAGATGATAAAACTTTAAAACAAGTACATTGGTACCTCATCAATAATTGTCCAGAGATGCAACCATTTCTCAAGTAAGTATACTTGTAAAATTATTTCTTCATATCATGCAATTTTCTATAGTGCTCATTAGCGTAATGTTCTCTATAGCCAACACATTGATCAGCTAAATCCAACTAGACCGGAACAACTGGACCAATTACAAAAGGAAAGATTTTTGGAGTGGTTTAAAAATGAAGTAAGCCCGTACATTCATTTATATTGTCAATTAATATATCATATGTCTTTATTTCAAATGACGTTGATGTTTGGTTTATCCAGATGTTAAATAAGCATTTTGCTGGGGCATCTGAAGCTACTGATGAGCTTTATTCATTGGCTATTGGTCCCGACAGTCGTGTGTTCTCGTATACTGGCTGTGTGGTGAACGGCGTTAAATTTATCACTATTACTCGGGATGTCGGCCATAAAACACAGAATAGTGGCATTTGTGTTCCCTCTACTCATCTAGGAGAAGAAATTAACTTTTATGGTATATTATTAGAGGTCCTTGAATTTCATTTTGTTAAAGGTTGTAAGGCGATAATGTTCAAGTGCAAATGGTTTGAAACTGAACCAAAGCACAGGAGAATGCAACAACATTATAATATTACAAGTATAAATATTAGTTCAGAATGGTACAAACATGAGCCATTCATTTTAGCATCACAAGCTGAAAAGGTTTTCTACTTGGATGATTTGAAGAACAATTCTAATTGGAAAGTGGTATACAAGGTTAGTCATCGTCATTTGTGGGATATTCCAAAAAAAGATGATGATGTTCAGGAAGAAGTATATCAAGAAGATGATTCAGCAGCCCTTCGATTCACATGTGAGCAACCTAACATGGACTTAATAACATCTCGGCGTACGGACACTGATGCTGAAATAGTTGCAACTCAAGAAAACATTAGAGGTCATAGTGATGTCGGTCAAGATGACTTTATATGCGAAGATGTTGAGGAGGACGACACACTAGCTGATTATGACAGTGAGGGATCTATACATAGTTCTGATATGGAGGATGATGAAGAAAATGAGCATATTAGTGATGACAGTGATTAATTTGGTAGCATTCATTTTTTTTTACTTATTATAACTATATGTTCTTATACTTTCTTATTTGTTAATTCTAGTTTGTATGTTTGTTTGCAGATGTCTTCGAGAGATACTCCTGCTACATCGAGGCGAGATGATTCTCCTTACATTCCAGCTCTGACAGAGGGGTCATCTGTCGGCGCATCATGTAATAACTCTATTAAACTTATATTATTTGGCTATGTTTCTTTATGTTATTTTGCACTAATTTAGTTCATTATGTTTTGCAGCTACATCATCAAAGAAGAAGGGCCGAGGTCCTGCTCGCGGATACAAGTCCGCACATCTGATTGATACGCGTCGTGGACAGAAGTTGCCTATTCTTCTGCCACCTGAGGTTGGACGACCATTGGGTGAGTTTCGCTCTGAGTTTCTGACCGAGATAGGAGTGGTTGTACGTGACATGGCACCACTTGCGGTCAGGAAGTGGAGTGAGATCACTGATGCACAGAAAGCACCTATGATCGATCGACTTCAGGTTAGTATAATTGTATTAGATTACTTTAGATTACGTTTAATGTACTTAATATACCTTATAACTTTTATAATTTTATATATATATACTTGCAGGAGAAGTTCGATCTTGATATGAATTTAGATCATATTAAAAAAGGTATTGAGTTTCAAATGAATAAAGTTTATCGAGAATTTAGATATCGGCTTCATATCCACTTCATTAGTCACGGTGGGGACACAAGTGTGAGATTAGCAAAACAAAATAAGCCATCTCGTGTCTCGCAGAGTGACTGGGACTTTCTATGTGATTACTTTTATTCAGATGAGTATAAGGTAAATACATCCATACAAATATTTTAATAGTTTATATTTTTTATAAACTCATGTAACCATTTTCATTAATTCTTTGATGTAGAAAAAATCAGAAACAAATAAATCTAATCGGGAATTGCAGCCATATGCTGCTCTCACTGGATCGAAGTCTATACCGGCTCACTCTTATGATATGGTAAGGAATACTGTGAACCTAGTACTTTTATATTTATGTATTTTGTGGTCTGATATTGTTGTAGTGTTATAAATCTAGTGATTTTTCTGTAGCATGAAAACATGTTAAGAGGACTTGGCTATGAAGGGCGTGGAGATAGGGAACCAAAATAGCTAAAACGGAAGGAAGGCCATGGTGTTTTATGCCTTCTGTTAGAATCATAAGGAAATAGAATAATAAGGAAATAGAGTATTCACTTTTAGAATAATACCTTGAAAGTTTCCTTCAACAAAAATTTCGTATCCGAATGGAATGCTTGTGAGGATTGATTCACTGTGTTCTTTCCCTTCAAATTGATTGTGTGGAGAATATACTGTCCTATTTCATTTTCAAAATTTCAAGTGGGATTTTTTGTGAGTGATGGGGTCCAGGTTCCTCTTACTGTGGCCATACAATTTGAGGCCTCTGTGGATGGATTGTTACATATCCTGTAGGGATGGAGGACCTGTCATCAGATCACAATTTAAGGATTTTATTGTTCAAGCCATTCAAAGTACACTCCAGTGGGAGGTGCAATTGTGGAGGATGCCCTAACTTAGGGTCCTAATTATAAGTCTTGGTTTGCTGCTAAAGATATTCTACATCTTTCGACTGTTCCGGATGCTCCTTATAAGGCACCGAAAATATGGAAAGGGCAAGCTCAACAATTAGTCCTTCATTTCCTATGGAAGGTCTGGAACATGGGTAATCTCACTCTTGTCTTTGCTTGTAGATCATTTTCTTTCCTTTAATCCTACTTATCAACGGTGTGGATGATTGGAGGATTCTCTGGATCACTTATTTTTCCAGTGCACAGGATCTCAAGAGATACGGCAGTATTTTAATCCAAGGAATTTCTCTTACATTGATAATATGGATGAGGCTTGGGCTTTTTTGTTTGGACTTAGTGGATTAATGATAGCTTTTAGTTATGTCCTATGGGAAGATTTGGAAAGTAAGAAATAAGGTTTGTTTCTAGAACAAGGATTTTGATCCAAGTTAGGTGGCTCATCACAGGTTAAGCCATGCGACTGTGTGGTCACTTCAATGTTTGATCATAACACTTATGTTCATGGTCTTTGTGGTACTTTTCAACAGCTTTCCATGGATTTTAAACTTGTTTCTTGGGTGCTACCTCAACCCGAATATTTGAAGGTAAACTTTGATGGATCAATCCATCCTTCATCATCTAGTGTAGGTATTGTTGTTCGATATTATAAGACTAAGGGAGGTTTGTAACAGGTTTGCTGCTCTCTGCTTTGTCAGTACATTTACAAGATAATGTACAGGAGAATCAATATGCTAGGAGTCCTTGTTGATGTAAGAAGGTTAAGATACAATATGTATTAGGCTTAGTAATCTATGGTAAAATACCCTGGCCATGTCCATTCATGCTTTGGAGCTGTATCGATAATTAGCTAGCTGAAGCTCCAAAATTGGAGGGAGGGAGGGATTCTGTCTTTTGGCGTCAACAGAAATGGTGGCCCCACACCAAACTTGCTGATTTATGGTCATTCGTTAAATTAAAAATGTAATGTAGCTTTCTGTAATTCTCACTCACTAGATTATGCTATTGCCGGAGTGTTATGCGTTTCATAATCCGACATGAGAATTCTTTTCCCCAGAAAGGAAATAACGTTAGCATGATCTGGCTCTTTTCTCATATGCCTCTATTAATTGTGGCCAGATTTGTTTGGAAATTGGATCGGTTTAACTTTGTGCGCTGCTGCCTGCCTTTTTCTTTTGTAGTTGCTGGATGTTTTTTTAGTAGGTTTAATCTTTCAAAGTTGTTAACATTATTTAAATTTCATTGTTCGCTGGCTCACATGAACGTGCTTTTCATTGCTGAATGTTCATCATACTTGCTCGGGAGTATTAGATTATTACATTGATACATTGATAATTGTATTACATTGATGAATTGATACATTGTATTAGATTATTACATTGATGCATTGATACATTGTTTAGATTATTACATTGATACATTGTATTAGATTATTACATTAATACATTGTATTAGATTATTCGATTGATACATTGATAATTGTATTAGATTATTGTCTTAAATTATTGTTTTAAATTATTATTGTTTCTTTTCAGAGATATCCTGTTACGGGAGAGGAGCCATCAAGACTTCATCTGTGGAATACTCTTCATTTTGATAAAAAGAAGAATCAATGGATAAATAAAAAAGCTGAAGAAACCCATGTAAGTTTTATCAATTAAAAATACAATATTATTGAATGTAATGTTTTATACTAACATATTGAATTTGTTTTCTTTCATTGCGGCACAGTTAATAGAGCGACTTTCCTCACAGGACTCTACAGTAGAACCAATCAATGAGGATGTCATTTTGGAGGAGGTTTTAGGCTCTAGATTTGGTTATAAAAGAGGATGGGGTCCATTACCGAAGGATACCTCGAGAATTAGAGGTAGTTCTTCATCTTCTGAAAACTCACAATTAAAGGGTGAATTACATGAGTGCCGAGAGCTCATCGCTCAGCAAGAGAATAAGCTTGCTCAACAAGAAGATAAGCTCGCTCAGCAAGAGGATAAACTCACTCAGCAAGAGGATAAACTCACTCAGCAAGAGAAGACTATCCAGGATCTAAAGGCAACGACTGCTAAGCTCACTGCTTTCATGCGACAGTTAGTGCCTGGATATCATCCTAGTGGATCCTAGCAGGCTTCACCTCCATAGTACATGTATTTTTTTTTAAATTATGTATTTTTTGAAACATTGTATATGATGATTTTATTGAAATGAATGAAAACTTTTATTAATTTTTTTTGTGAAACTTTTATATTAGAAAATTATTTCTAGTATCGTTGCTTTAATATTTATTATTGTAACAGATGCAATACAAAAAATATTAAAATAAAATTTTAATATTTTTAAAATTTAATTAAAATTTTATTACGGCGACTTATTTTCGCCGTAATATCAACCTATTACGGCAAAAATAAGTCGCTGTAATAAAAATTTAATTAAATTTTAAAAATATTAAAATTTTATTACGGTGACTTATTTTCACCGTAATAGGTTGATATTATGGCGAAAATAAGTCGCCGTAATAAAATTTTAATTAAATTTTAAAATTTAAATAAAAACTTATTATGGTGCGTTATTTTCGTCGTAATAGATTCCTATTACGGCAAAAATAAGTCACCGTAATAAAATTTTAATATTTTTAAAATTTAATTAAAATTTTATTACGGCAACTTATTTTCGCCGTAATAGGTTGATATTACGGCGAAAATAAGTCGCCGTAATAAAATTTTAATATTTTTAAAATTTAATTAAAATTTTATTACGGTGACTTATTTTCGCCGTAATATGAAGCTATTACGACGAAAATAACGCGCCGTAATAGGTTATTACACGACGAATTTTTTATCATCGTAATAATTTATAACGACGACTTTGTACCTGTTGCGATGAATTAATTCATCATAATAAGTTATTTTTTTTGTAGTGTATCTTTGAGGACCAGAGAGAGAAAAAAAATTCCAATAGCATCGCATTGTTCCACTGGAACGAGTGGTGCATCATGATAAATTTTTAGTTTTCTTTAGTTGTCTTGGGGTCAGTTTTCCCACCTTTGCTTCTGATCATACTGAGCTTGTTTCGGCGCCACAAAAATCACTGTTTCAGATCCATAATAGATTGTGTGCCAGAATAGAACTATTTTTAAGGAGCAAGAATAGATTTACAGAAAAATAATTGAAGCTAGACAAACAAAATAATGCAATAATAAATCTTGAAACTATTTCTAATTTTTTTGAATGAATTAATATAAAAAGGTAACTATATATAAGTTCATCTTTCAGAAGTGAAGCTGCCTAGCATCAAATATTCGATTACAGACACGGTTTTCTGCAGATTTTTTTTCCCCTTTCAAATTTTAGATCCCTTTTGTTGAATAAGAATAAATCACTGACAACACGACTCCATGAATCGTTACCATCTCCTGCTCTGGAGTATGTCCAATTCATCGGAATAAGCCTGGAACACAAAATTGGGCTCTTTGAGGCTGCGGCCACCCTGACCTTCACCATGAAATTGATCTTCTTGTTGGAAAAAAGTTTGAATTTTTTTTAAAAAAGGGACTCATGCAACCGAATGCTCGGGTAGGTTACTGGCGTTACGCTCGCCAAGCGAGCGTTCCGCTAATGCTCGCGAGCGTTTCGTGAACGCTCGCAAGGCCATGAATGGCCAAAATAATTTGAAAACATATATAAAGATTAAAAGATTGAGGATTGGTACTATTCAAATTCTAAAAGAATCTTCATATTTTTTAAGATTCTGCTCAAGGAATCGGTGCTTGTGTCTTGATTAAAAGCCTGCTGAAAAAAAAAAAACTCTCTATATCTTTATTTTTAATTAATTTTTTATTATTTTATATTCATCATTTTTTCTTTAGGCATTTGAAGGAATCGTTGGATTGCATCTTCATGCGATCGTGGTAGGAGGTTCGGATCAAGCCAGGTCATTGTGCCTTAGGGATAGATCGCTTACAACCTGCACGAAGGGGCGAAAACTAGTTCTTAGAGCAGTATCTAATATGTCTCGGTTCAGGCATGGTTTTAGGAAGAATAAATTTTAATTTATTTATGCATTTAAAATTTTAGAATAAATTTTCTAGCAATTTCTAGGAAGAAGTTTTTGCAAAAAACAAAATATTTTTTTAACAGCTAAGGACTAGTTTTTCTCTTTTTCTATAAAGATTTTTCATTGTAAGTCATGAAAAAAAAAATCCTACTTTTGAATCGGTCTAGATTTTCTGCAAAGGAGACTGCTTAACATGGGAAAGTATATATTCTTTTGTGTAGTATAATCATAAATTATTATTTAACTATTAACTAATTCATTGGTTCCATGGAAGTTGTGATTTCTAAAGTTTTATTCCTTCTTTTAGAACGTGTTGCGTACATCTTATATTTTATCTAGCTTCTATGTATGCTCCACTAAACTCATGCAGATTTATGTTTCATATCTTTTGTTGATTTGATGGAAGTATACTCAGGAAGACACTTTATTATGGATTTCTTTTTTTAAATCTTAAAAAATTTCCCTTTAAGTGGTGCAATTTATATGTTTGTGTGTGTCTTACTGGATTTTTGGATTAGGTGAATTATATATTGTAAATCATTTCAAGCACGGTGAAAATGTTATTGATATTACCTAGTATCTCAACTTTCAGAACATGTATCATAATAAAACAATGAAAATTCGATCATTTGTCAGCTTTGCCATGTAATGATTGATTAGGGAAGAAGCCTGCCTTTTATGTTTCTTTTTATAACTAAGAGAGAGTTATTAATTATTTCAGTTCATAGGAAAATTAAGGAGTGTGATGCATTAATTATATTAGCCAATATTTAGTTAGGATGGCCATCAAGAAAGATATTATTATGAGTAATTAAATGAACATGAAAAATTTATAACGTTTCACATGATATATATACTTCTGAAAGGCATGCCCAAAGGATAGCTTCCCCCTCCCTCGGATCGACCAGCTCGTGGACGCCACCTCAGGCCACCAAATGCTATCATTCATGGATGCTTATTCGGGCTACAATCAGATCCGATGGCCCCCGAAGATGAAGAAAAGACCGCCTTCATAACCGACC
Source organism: Calamus simplicifolius (assembly GCA_900491605.1). NCBI lineage: Eukaryota > Viridiplantae > Streptophyta > Magnoliopsida > Arecales > Arecaceae > Calamus > Calamus simplicifolius. The sequence continues at coordinate 357,135 of UESW01001655.1, forward strand.
GAGGTACCTACTGTTACCGAGTTATGCCTTTCGGTCTTAAAAATGCAGGAGCGACCTACCAGCGGCTGGTCAACAAGGTGTTCAAGGAGCAAATCGGCCGAAACATGGAGGTGTACGTGGATGATATGCTGGTCAAAAGCAAGGAAGCGCTGCGGCATGTTGAGGACCTCGCGGAGAGCTTTGCCACGCTGCGCAAATATGGAATGAAGCTCAACCCAACCAAGTGTGCCTTCGGCGTCAATTCCGGGAAATTCCTCGGCTTCATGGTCTCCCAGCGGGGTATCGAGGCTAACCCTCAGAAGATTCAAGCTCTCCAACAATGGCGCCCCCAGCGTCTATCAAGGAGGTCCAGCGCTTGACCGGGAAGATAGCGGCCCTTAACCGCTTCGTGGCTCGATCAGCCGAGAGATGCCTCCCCTTCTTCAAACTCTCCGATCGGCCAAAAATTTTCGGTAGACTCCTGAGTGCCAGAAATCATTTCAAGATCTCAAGAAGTACCTCGGCTCGCCTCCACTTCTTAGTAGTCCGATCCCGGGGGAGACTCTATTTCTGTACCTGGCCGTTTCAGAGGGCGCGGTTTGCTCGGTGCTGGTCAAAGAAGAAAGCAAAATCCAGAGGCCGATCTACTATGTGAGTAGGCTGCTCCGCGATGCGGAGACGAGGTACACCAGGATTGAGAAAATAGTGCTGGCTTTGATCACCTCAGTACGGAAGCTACGGCCTTATTTTCAAGCACATTCAGTGACGGTCCTCACCGATCAACCCATCAAGGCGGTGGTCCACCGTCCAGAACGTCGGGGAGAATGACCAAATGGGCCGTCGAACTAAGCGAGCATGACATACGTTTTCAACCTCGCCCGGCCATCAAAGCCCAAGTGCTGGCCGATTTCCTCCTCGAGTATACCATCCCAGAAGATGGCTCTACCCCAGAAAATCCCGAAGGACCAAAGCCTGAAGCTCGGTGGCTCCTCCACGTCGATGGGTCGTCCAATGCCCATCACTCCGGTGCGGGTCTAGTTCTCACCAGCCCAGAGGGAATGATCTTCGAATATGGCGTCCGATTCTCCTTCCCGGCTTCCAACAACGAAGCCGAGTACGAAGCCCTGTTAGCCGGTCTCCGGATCGCCCGCAACCTGAAGGTGAAAAGCTTAACGCCTTCACCGACTCTCAGCTGGTGGCCGGCCATGTGCGGGGAGAGTTTGAAGCCCGGAACCCAACATGATCCGATATCTCCAGGAGGTGCGCGGCCTACTTCCCCATTTTGCCGAGTTTGAAATTATTCAGATTCCAGATCGAGAACGCCCGTGCCGACCTACTCTCCCGATTGGCAACCGCGGAGACGATGGATGCTGAACAAAAATCCATCTGGAGACTCTGGAAAAGCCGAGCATTATGGAAGCCGATCGGGTGATGCAAATCGAGGCCGAACCATCCTGGTTCGACCCTATCCTCAACTATCTCAAAGAAGGGTCGCTCCCATCCGACCGAAGAGAGGCCAGGAAATTGAAGCTGCAGGCCGACCCACTACGTATTGATTGACACCAACTTTACAAGCGGTCTTTTTCTATGCCGCTGCTCAGATGCCTTCGCCCATCCGAAGCGACTATGCTCTACGCGAGGTACATGAAGGGATTTGCGGCAACCATCTGGGAAGCCGGTCCCTATGCCACAAGGTGCTACGGCAAGGCTATTACTGGCCGACCATGCAGAAAGACGCGACGACCTAGTCCGAGCCTGCGACCCCTGCCAGAGACATTCAAGCATCCAAAGGCTCCCTTCCGCCGAGCTAGTTTCCATATCCTTCGCTTGGCCCTTTGCCAAATGGGGGATGGACATCCTCGGCCCATTCCCGCTTGCACGGGACAGCGGAAATTCTTATTTGTCGCCATCGACTACTTCACCAAATGGGTCGAAGCGGAAGCAGTTGCGCAAATTACCGAAGCACGGGCCAGAGACTTTGTTGGAGGTCCATCATCTGCCGGTTCGGCCTCCCCCACACCATAATCACCGATAACGGCAAGCAGTTCGACAACTCCAATTCCGCCAGTTCTGCGAGGAACACGGAATCCGTCACCACCTTACTTCGGTCGGGCACCCACAAGCCAACGGAGCGGCCGAAGTGACCAACAGGACCCTCCTCCAGGGAATCAAAGCTCGCCTCTCCAGAGCCCAAGGCAGGTGGGCGGATGAGCTACACCATGTCTTATGGGCCTACCGCACAACCCCGAGAATCCCGACAGGCGAGACCCATTCCGAATGGCTTTCGGTACGGAGGCCGTATCCCTGTGGAAGTCGGCCTCCCATCATTGCGGGTGGAGAGCTACTCAGAGGAAGCCAGCAACGAGCAACTCCGCACCAACCTCGACTTGGTAGAGGAAGTCAGAGAGAAGGCCCGGATCAGGACGGCCGCCTATCAACAAGGGTGGCCCGGTACCATGCCTCCAGGGTCAAGGGAAAACCTTCCTACCCGGCGACCTTGTCCTCCGAAAGGCCTTCTGTTTCCAAACCGCTGGAGCAAGGAAAGCTGGCGCCAAACTGGGAGGCCCGTACCAAGTAGCGGAGATCATTGGACCGGGAACCTACAAGCTACAGGATCTGGATGGGAAATCCATTCCCCGGACGTGGAACTCGGACAACCTCCGTAAATATTATCAATAGGGTACGTCCCTTATCTTCGCCAGTTATCTATTTTCCCGCAACTTCTGTGTGAATCATTATGCACCATATTGCCATAAATTGCAAAAGAAACAGATGCTGCTTACCAATCCTCGGCACAACCGAGCTATCTCTGGACAGGAAATCTCCGAACCTTGGCAGGGCCAAGTAAAATATTCTCCGAACCTCGGCTGGGCCGAGCAACAAATCTCCGAACCTTGGCAGGGCCAAGTAAAACAAAATCTCCGAACCTTGGCAGGGCCAAGTAAAATTCTCCGAACCTCGGCTGGGCCGAGCAACAAATCTCCGAACCTTGGCAGGGCCAAGTAAAATCTCCGAACCTTGGCAGGGCCAAGTAAAAATTCTCCGAACCTCGGCTGGGCCGAGCAACAAATCTCCGAACCTTGGCAGGGCCAAGTAAAATATTCTCCGAACCTCGGCTGGGCCGAGCAACAAATCTCCGAACCTTGGCAGGGCCAAGTTCTCCGAACCTTGGCAGGGCCAAGCAACAAAATCTCCGAACCTTGGCAGGGCCAAGTTCTCCGAACCTCGGCTGGGCCGAGCAACAAAATCTCCGAACCTTGGCAGGGCCAAGTCTCCGAAGGGCCAAGTTCTCCGAACCTCGGCTGGGCCGAGCAACAAATCTCCGAACCTTGGCAGGGCCAAGTTCTCCGAACCTTGGCAGGGCCAAGTAAAACTCTCCGAACCTCGGCTGGGCCGAGCAACAAATCTCCGAACCTTGGCAGGGCCAAGTAAAAAAAATCTCCGAACCTTGGCAGGGCCAAAAGTCTCCGAACCTTGGCAGGGCCAAGTAAATCTCCGAACCTTGGCAGGGCCAAGTAAAACTCTCGAACCTCGGCTGGGCGAGCAACAAATCTCGAACCTTGGCAGGGCCAAGTAAAACAAATCTCCGAACCTTTTCTCGAACCTGGGCCGAGCAACAAATCTCCGAACCTTGGCAGGGCCAAGTAAAACAAAGTCTCCGAACCTTGGCAGGGCCAAGTAAAATATTCTCCGAACCTCGGCTGGGCCGAGCAACAAATCTCCGAACCTTGGCAGGGCCAAGTTCTCCGAACCTTGGCAGGGCCAAGTAAAACAAATCTCCGAACCTTGGCAGGGCCAAGTAAAAATTCTCCGAACCTCGGCTGGGCCGAGCAACAAATCTCCGAACCTTGGCAGGGCCAAGTAAAAAAAATCTCCGAACCTTGGCAGGGCCAAGTAAAAATTCTCCGNCCGAACCTTGGCAGGGCCAAGTAAAACAAAGTCTCCGAACCTCGGCCGGGCCGAGCAACAAATCTCCGAACCTTGGCAGGGCCAAGTAAAATAAATCTCCGAACCTTGGCAGGGCCAAGTAAAACAAGTCTCCGAACCTCGGCTGGGCCGAGCAACAAATCTCCGAACCTTGGCAGGGCCAAGTAAAACAAAGTCTCCGAACCTCGGCTGGGCCGAGGAACAAATCTCCGAACCTCGGCTGGGCCGAGTAGCAAATCTCCGAACCTTGGCAGGACCAAGTAAAATGTTTCTTCGAACCTCGGCGGGGCCGAGCGATAAATCCCCCGAGCCATGGCAAGGCGTGGTAAAAACCATTCGGGCTAAGACCCAGCGAAAGGTCTAAACCTACAAGCCTCGACCAAAGCCGAACGACCCTCAAATAGTCCCCGAAGGACTTCGCCCGGTTTGAGAACGGGCGCTAAACGAAAACCATCGGCATACGAAAAAATGCCACCATCGGCAGAATTCCCCTAAGAGGCTATAAAGCCTCACGTAACCGGCCAAGGGCCCCAGGCTGAGCCGGAAAGTCCTCCCTAGCAGTAGAAAACCTTTGGGCGATCCCCCTGTAACTTGTCATTCGAAATATCTACGATTGATGCGCGGGACGATGGGACCAGGCCGACACCCAAGTCCATCAAGCGTATCAAGGTAATCATTCTCAAAAAAGGAAGGGACTTCACAGATAAACAAGGTCCATTTTTCATAAAAAGAGAGGAGGATTACAGAGAGACTGCAAAAACGCAAAAATAAGAACGGGCAGAGGCCCTGGAGTCAGTCGCCCCCAGAGGCCAGCAACTCCTCCAGGAGTGCTGTCAGATCAGCCACCTACTGACGAAGCGACAGAATCTCCTCCTCCTGCCGATCCATCACCCGGCGTGAGGCTTCCGCCTCCCTGACAGAAATGTCCAAGAACTCCTCGGCAATCCTAGCAAGCTGCTCATTGATTGCAAGGCCCGACGCGAGGGTCAGCCCATCGACGGTAACGGAGGTACTCCTCCCCTCCGAGTACGGCGGGCCGCTGACCGAGGAATGCGAGTCACTTGACGATCGCGCTGGAGAGGCCATTCTTTTTGGAGCTCAGACCGAGGGATGGCCAAAACCAATTCCCCTCGGTCATATTTATACCCGCCAGGCAAGTATCCCGATCGGCCGCGCCGCAAACGCCGACCCACGAGAGTTTGCCACATGTCGACATTCTAATGCGTGAGGAATCCAAAGAGTCGCGCCCTATCCCGAGTAAGATCGATAAGCGTGAACAGATTGTTCGGAGGTTCCCCAGGCGAACACTTTCCAATCTGTCGCTCCCTGCATTAAATACATTTGGCGCTTCCCCAGGCTGCTTAATACGCCCCTCTTCCTCGGAAAACGTGGAAGTCCATCGCTCGGCCGATAAATTGCCCCCTCGGAAAGAGCAGCATCGCCAATAAAGCGTGACAACACGCCGCCCGTTCCGCCGAGCGCCCCTTCATTAAGCGCCACGTGGACCTAACGCTGTGGCCTGCAACGACGGCTGATTCGCTCCCTCCGAGCTACAATAATCTCCGAACCTCGGCAGGGCCGAGCTACCAATTCTCCAAACCTCGGCAGGGCCGAGCTACAGTTCTCCGAACTCGGCAGGGCCGAGCTACCAGTTCTCCGAACCTCGGCAGGTCCGAGCTACCAATTCTCCGAACCTTGGCGGGGCCAAGTGAAATTTTCTCCGAACCTCGGCAGGGCCGAGCTACCAATTCTCCGAACCTTGGCGGGGCCAAGTGAAATTTTCTCCGAACCTTGGCGAGGCCAAGTGAAATTTTCTCCGAACCTCGGCAGGGCTGAGCTACCAATTCTCCGAACCTTGGCGGGACAAGTGAAATTTTCTCTGAACCTCGGCAGGGCCGAGCTATAAATCTCCGAACCTCGGCAGGGCCGAGCTACAAATTCTCCGAACCTTGGCAGGGCCAAGTAAAGCGTTCTCCAAGCCTCGGCAGGGCCGAGTCGTAAAACCTCCGAACCTCGGCAAGGCCGAGCTACTAAATCTCCGAACTCGGCAGGGCCGAGCCGCAGAACCTTCGAACCTCGGCAAGGCCGAGCTATAAACTCCTTCGAACCTTGGCAGGGCCAAGTGAGACGTTCCCCGAAACTCGACTATCTCGAGTGACTGATTCCTTAAACCACGATGAGAAAGGCAAAGATTCCCCGAACTTCGGCCAAAGCCAACTCACGATACTCCGAGCTCCGATAAAAGCGGAGCACAAAATACCAGACTCCTGACCTAAGCAAGGAGCGTATCTCGCCGAACGATCTCTGCGCCGCCGCATACGAACCCCGATTAGTTCGGGCGACATGAGATCCTCGTTTAAGGACGAACGGAACGTTTTTGGCGCCCACAAACGACAATAGCTCGGCACAAGAAAAGACAGAGATTGAGACACAGAATATAACTCTCTTTATTGCCGATTATGATCGATTACAAATGCCTCACAGGAGTTACAAAAGCATTGAAATGCATAAAATAAAGGCAAATACAAAACTCGAGCAACCAGACAGTCGTAATCGCGTCCCAGTTGGTTAGGACCGATAATTGCCCGTCGACACGGACCAATAGTTGCGACTGGCTCCAGTCGGGACGATATCTCGATGACCCAACCGGGATATCTGGACGGCCATCCCAGACCACCCAACCGGGGGTGTACTGCCACGGCTTGCCATGGCTCAAGGACAAGGAGTCGGCGAACGAGGCGCTCTCACCCCTCCCCAAGCGGCTGATCCCGGGAGTCCGAACCAGGAGAGGAGGTGAAATACACACAAACCATGGGAGGTCCGCATGCACTTCCGACCCTGCGTCTCCGAGCAGGAGCCGCAGAGATCGCACAGGAAGCGCATATGTGCGCTCCCCGTGTGATCTCTGCGCCCTCCTTGTGCGCTCTCCATATGATCTCCGAGACCCGTCCCCTAAGGACGAGCCACCCTCCAGCCGCTCCCCGGTCGCCCCAGCTATCCGGCAGCAAGGAGCCCATGAAGGGAAAAGTCGATCCTCCCACTCGTAGCAACAGAGAAATGAGCATAAGCTCTGGCGAGAAAAGACACTTTGGAGATAGCCAAACATGGCCCCTTTCTCCCCTCTTTATAGGCAGGAAAGACTCGAGATGAGCTATCAAAGCTGAAAGTCCCGAGATCCAAACACCTGTCCCACGCCTCCACATAGCCCCTCAGGGTGACCGCAGCACCCCACTGCGCGCCAAACCCACCGCCTGAACCAGGACGTGTACGAAGATCCCCTCCTGATCCCGAATCATGGTCATTAAATGCAGGAAATCGTCCGCTGACACTTCGAAAATCGACGGGCTCAGAAATCATCCTTTGAAAAAATACTGTCCAATAGTAGACGGTTGCGTGCGCGTCACGACGGGGTAGTCTGCATGGGAAAAGAGCACCTTTCGGAAAACTCTGATGCAGCTTTATACCCCCCACTTTGCCGTATCACCGATTCTAGTAAAGTAAAAACCGAATTGCCTGCGGGACAGCAGGGCGCTGGCAGAATGGCAGGAAGCACGAAAACCTATTTTGTCCGTCGGCCCCAGCCGACCCATTTTTGCCCGTCGGCCCTAGCCGACCTATTTCTTCTGTCGGCCCACGTCGACCTGTTTTCGTCCGTCGGCCCCAGCCGACCCATTTTATCCGTCGGCCCCAGCCGACCCATTTTTGCCCATCGGCCCTAGCCGACCTATTTCTTCTGTCGGCCCACGTCGACCTATTTTCGTCCGTCGGCCCCAGCCGACCCATTTTATCCGTCGGCCCCAGCCGACCCATTTTTGCCCGTCGGCCCTAGCCGACCTATTTCTTCTGTCGGCCCACGTCGACCTGTTTTCGTCCGTCGGCCCCAGCCGACCCATTTTATCCGTCGGCCCCAGCCGACCTATTTTGTCCGTCGGCCCTAGCCGACCTATTTTTTCTGTCGGCCCACGCCGACCTATTTTGCCTGTCGGCCCTAGCCGACCTATTTCTTCTGTCGGCCCAAGCCGATCTATTTTATTCATCGGCCCCAGCCGACCTAATTTATCCACCGGCGCCAGCCGACCTATATTGTTTTGTCGGCCCAAGCCGATCTATTCTGTCCATCGGCCCCAGCCGACCTAGTTTATCCACCGGCGCCAGCCGACCTATATTGTTTTGTCGGCCCAAGCCGATCTATTCTGTCCATCGGCCCCAGCCGACCTAGTTTATCCACCGGCGCCAGCCGACCTATATTGTTTCGTCGGTCCCAGCCGATCTATTCTGTCCGTCGGCCCCGGCCGATCCATTTTACCTGTCGGCCCTGGCCGGCCTATCTCGCCTATCGGTCCGAGCTAACGCGTTTGCCTAGTCTTGGAATAAAGATAACCCAAGATCGCTAGCGAGCCACAGACCGCTCAAGGTGAAACTGAACGACGATGAGACCAATGCTCTTCTGAAAACAAGGTGAGAAGACGCCACGAACATGCGCACATGTGCATAAGCATGTATATATATAGGGCGGCTGTCACTTCGCTTCTCCGCTAAGGAACCGCCCTGAGGAGGCGGGACGTCTCACTCGAGGCATCCGGAATCGCCTCGACAAACCTCCATATCGATCGGGATTCACGGCACGGCACAATCTCAACCGTCGCTAGTGGAGGAACCTTACCTCCGAAGGTACGATAGCCCTGTCGCATTAATTAGGGCATCATTGCATAAATTGCTTAGGCCAAGACGTCCCATCCAGGGCACGCCACTTGAGCTTATACTCCCTACGCCCAAACCTACGCTTCGAACTAGGGAGTGGAGGGCATGTGTTGGGGGGTAAAATCGTCATTGCATTGATATCCGTGCGAGGCGGCTAAGGCTGACCTCCTCCGTAGCTCGGCCTCTTTCGGGCTTCCGTAGCTCGGCCTCTTCCGGGCTTCCCTAGCTCGGCCTCTTCCGGGCTTCCGTAGCTCGGTCTCTTCCGGGCTTCCGTAGCTCGGCCTCTTCCGGGCTTCCGTAGCTTGGCCTCTTCCGGGCTTCCGTAGCTCGCTTATACCCAGCGATCCACGCCCTGACGTCTACCTCCGCGGAACCTGACGCGGGAGAGCTTAAGCTTACCCGAGCAGCACCTTAGGCAAGGAATCATGTTGAGACGTGGCCTAAGACCTATTGTAACCGCCCCAGGTCTACTCACCCAGATCCCAAGACATCGAGGAGCTCTCCCAGCCGTCGATCCCTTAACAGACAAGGCGTGGATTCTAACGGCCCCACAACGGCCTGATTTTGTCTACCCCCGTATCGTAACAACCCCAGAACCTTCCAGAAGATGCTCAAGTCCCCAGGTGACAGTCTATAAATACCATATTGGCAGATTCCCTCAGGTACGCGACTCTTGACGCGCAAAAACTCTGGAATCATTCCTCTCTTCCGGCAGCTCGTCGGTGCTCTGCCCCTCCTAGAGTTTCCGATTGGCCGCCCCCTGGAGAGGTCTCCCGGAGAGATCCATCTCCCCATTGTCTGGTTGATCGCCGATTCCTTCCTCACTGACTTGAGCGTCGGAGGGCCTTCCGTGGAGGACCACCTCCGGCGTCCCTTCGCATGTGGGCTTTCTATTTTGCAGGTCCGCCGTACTCTACTCCCTGAGGATCGACCGCGTTCGAGTCAGAGGATGGATCCCGGCGACAACAATATATATTCCAACGCTTCTGACCATATCTCTCAAATAAAAGAACCTCAGGAACCGCCGTGACTTTGATGCCAGCAGGCCGAAGACGGTGTAGCTTGACGAATGCTTCTGGGCTCTCCCACCTATGATTCAGGTTAAAGTCAGGCGGAGCGCAAACACGGCTATCCCCGGTTAATGGAGTTGCTGTCGCTTCATTTTTATGCTCTAGAAGTACTTTATTTCTGTTCTTTGAGAATCTGGGTTGCTTGCTTACATATTTTGATTTCTATTCATCAAAACTTAGAAAACCAATGTCACTGTCTTGTGAAGATATCATCAGAAAATACAAAGAAGAGAGGCCAACTTAATGGGAAAAGCCAAGAGTCAACTAAGGTAAATTTATAATAAAAGATGCTTCTGATTGGTTTTCCATGATTATATGAAATAAGGTTCTCATCATTTGGGTTCTTTTGTGGATTTAATTAAATGTATATCAATTTTAAAACAACCATCTTGTTCTAAGTATTCTGGGTCACTTGTAGAAATTGATCATTGCTTCAAGCTTTTTAAAATGAAGGATTGAATCTGAGCTCTCTCTAGGGGTGTTTGCTACCAGAAACTTAGTTTTGAATTTCAAATCCGACAATTCCATCTTCTAAATTTAGTTTTGAATTATAAATTCAACACTTCCATTTTCTATTTCGGTTGGGCTTTCATTTTTAAGTTGGATAGACTTGGGTCTTCTGGCTTGGGGGTTGGTCCGGCTAGGCTTTTTTTTTTTCCCCCCTCTATTTGACAATTTTATTTTTTTGATTTTTTAATGTTTATTTCGTTTTTAATGAAATATGTAGTGATCTTTATCATTATGTTGCTTAAAAAAAAAAAAAAAACTAATTTAACCTGATTACATCACAGTTGAATGAATAACCTATAAATCTCTGCTAGAAGTTTGCTTTGAAAATAACTCGATTAGTAAATAAGTTGAAGTGAGAACTAATTTACAAATGAAAGAGCTTGTATATGATTACTTTTATTATTCTATCAATGAAACTAAATTATATTTTCATATATACTAGTATAGGTGCCACATCGGATTCGGGTCTACGCCTGTATTGGATCCGGCCCATATTGACCTGTTTAGACTTTAGGAGGCGGTGCGTCGTACTGTATGTAACCAGGTGGGAGGCTCGACCGACCTTCCTTGGCGGCACAAAACCCTTGCCCCGTTTCGCTCTTCGGACCAGGGGGAACTGGTAGCAGCTAAAAAGGATCTCAAGGAAGCCCTAGATATTTTTCCGAGAGGGAGCGAGATCGACTTCGAATCGGTAAGGCTTCATCAGTTCGATCGCTTCGTATATCGTCAGCGTGTGGTAGGCCTAGTCTTTCGTTTTCCTACCCTGGCGATTAGGGTTCCGTGCTAATTTTGATTATTTTCCATCTTGGATTTTGTATGCATTTCTCTTTGTAGATTCTTTGATTTCGGCGACATGGATAGGGCAAGAGGAGGAACAAGCCCTACTTAGTCTGGGAAATTTTTTTTTTTTTTTTTGAGAAATTTCTTAGATCTTTCAGGAATTCTTACATCGGGGATGGTTTGAACTCGAAATTGAGGCCTTTTTTTCATGTTTCTTTGATTGCTAGTTTGATTCAGTGCCTCAATTTTACTTCGTTTCCGTGTAGTTATGCGGTAGGTTGAGGCCTTTGCTTTTCTATTTTACGGATTTAAGAAGGAACAAAGGTCATTTATATGGAGAAGTTTGGAGAATAGTGGGTCTACTTTGTGCTCCTCTTACCTCTAGTATCACTTCTGCTGTTTTGTTCAGTTTATTTTGTGTATTATTGTTGTATATATGTTTTTTTCTCTATTTGTAGACTCATTAGGTTCACGCAACTCAGATTTTGTTAATTTCCGATGTCGTTTTCTTCAGCAAATCCTTCTGGTCGATGTTTGTATCTACTTTTTTTCTGAAACTTTGGTTGGTCATTATATATGCAGCTGCAGTTGGCTTTTGTGAAACCATGGCCCATCTGGGAGGTGGTGCCGAAGCCCATGCTCGGTTCAAGCAGTATGAGTATCGTGCTAACTCATCTCTTGTCCTGACCACTGATTCTCGGCCCCGTGATACCCATGAGCCTACCGGAGAGCCAGAGTCTCTGTGGGGCAAAATTGATCCGAAGCACTTTGGGGACCGGGCATCCAGAGGGAAGCCTCCTGAACTTGAGGAGAAGATCAAGAAGTCGAAGAAGAAGAAAGAGCGGGAGCCATCAAATGACCCAGATCAGAGGAAGGACAGCAAGCGGCGGCGCATCCAGGAGCAGAGTGTCTTGTCGCTGACGGATGATGCTGTGTACCAGCCAAAAACCAAGGAGACTCGTGCAGCATATGAAGCACTGCTCAGTGTGATCCAGCAGCAGTTTGGTGGGCAGCCACAGGACATCCTCAGTGGTGCAGCAGATGAGGTGTTGGCTGTTTTGAAGAATGACAAGACCAAGAATCCTGACAAGAAAAAGGAGATCGAGAAGCTGTTGAATCCCATTTCAAACCAGGTCTTTGATCAGCTTGTCTCGATTGGTAGGCTGATTACAGACTATCAGGATGGGGGTGATGCTGCTGGCTCAGCAACTGCAAATGCCAATGATGAAGCACTAGATGATGATATTGGTGTTGCAGTGGAGTTTGAGGAGGATGAAGAGGAAGAAGAGAGTGATTATGATCAGGTGCTTATACATTATAATGTTCTTCTGTTTATGTTTTTACCTCAATTTGTCCCTCCAAATTAGTTAATAAGTAATGGTTGTTACTTATGTATGATCAGGTCCAGGAAGAATCGGAGGAGGAGGATGATGAAGGCCAGGAATCCAATGGTGCTGGAGCTATGCAGATGGGTGGAATAGATGATGATGAATTGGAAGAAGCTAATGAAGGGCTTATGATAAATGTTCAGGACATTGATGCCTATTGGCTTCAGAGGAAAATATCCCAGGCATATGAGGATATTGATCCACAGCACAGCCAAAAGCTTGCGGAGGATGTGCTCAAAATACTTGCTGAAGGCGATGATAGAGATGTAGAAAACCGGCTTGTGATGCTGCTGGACTATGACAAGTTTGACCTCATCAAATTACTTCTCCGAAACAGGCTCAAGATAGTGTGGTGCACTCGTCTTGCCAGGGCAGAAGATCAAGAGCAGCGGAAGAAGATTGAAGAAGAGATGACAGCTATTGGTCCAAGCCATGCTGCCATCTTGGAACAGCTGCATGCCACAAGAGCATCTGCAAAGGAGCGCCAGAAGAACTTGGAGAAGAGCATAAGAGAGGAGGCCAGACGATTAAAGGATGACCGTGGCAGTGGGGATGGGGACAGGGATCGGAGGGTCGTTGACAGAGATATGGAGAATGGGTGGTTGAAGGGCCAGCGCCAGTTGCTGGATCTTGATAGCATTGCCTTTCATCAAGGTGGCCTTTTGATGGCGAACAAGAAGTGTGAGCTCCCTCCAGGGTCTTATCGAACCCCTCACAAGGGTTATGAAGAAGTCCATGTGCCAGCTTTGAAGCAAAAAGCATTTGCCCCTGGTGAGGAGCTTGTGAAGATATCTGCGATTCCTGAGTGGGCACAACCGGCTTTTGAAGGGATGAAACAGCTGAATAGAGTGCAGAGTAAAGTTTATGAAACTGCCCTTTTCTCCCCTGAGAACATTCTACTGTGTGCTCCAACTGGTGCTGGAAAGACTAATGTTGCTATGCTCACCATTCTGCACCAGATTGGTTTGAATAGAAAGGATGGGTTTTTAGACAACAGTAAATATAAGATTGTTTACGTGGCACCCATGAAAGCTTTGGTTGCGGAAGTTGTTGGAAACTTCTCTAATCGCCTGAAATCTTATAACATTGTTGTTAAGGAACTCAGTGGAGACCAAACACTGACTCGCCAGCAGATTGAAGAAACTCAGATTATTGTTACCACACCTGAAAAGTGGGACATTGTCACCAGAAAATCTGGGGACAGAACATATACGCAACTTGTGAAGCTTCTTATAATTGATGAAATTCATCTTCTACATGATAACCGTGGGCCGGTGCTTGAAAGTATTGTTGCAAGAACTGTTAGGCAGATTGAGACAACCAAGGAACATATTCGACTTGTTGGTCTGTCAGCTACTCTTCCAAACTATGAAGATGTAGCACTGTTTCTACGTGTGGATCCAAAGAAGGGTCTTTTCCATTTTGACAATAGTTATAGACCCTGTCCTCTTGCACAGCAATACATTGGTATAACTGTAAAGAAACCTCTGCAGAGATTTCAGTTGATGAATGAAATCTGTTATGAGAAGGTTATGGCTTCTGCAGGAAAGCATCAAGTGCTTATCTTTGTTCATTCAAGAAAAGAAACCGCCAAGACTGCTCGTGCAATAAGAGACACAGCTCTGGCTAATGATACATTAGGTCGGTTTTTAAAGGATGACAGTGCAAGCCGTGAGATTCTTCACAGTCAAACAGAATTTGTTAAGAGCAATGATCTCAAAGACCTCTTGCCATATGGTTTTGCAATCCATCATGCTGGAATGGCTAGGGTAGACCGTGATCTTGTTGAGGAGCTTTTTGCTGATGGGCATGTACAAGTGTTGGTTTCAACTGCCACTCTCGCATGGGGTGTTAATCTACCAGCACATACAGTAATCATAAAAGGAACCCAAATTTATAATCCGGAGAAAGGAGCATGGACTGAACTAAGTCCTCTGGATGTTATGCAGATGCTTGGCCGTGCAGGAAGGCCTCAGTATGACTCATATGGAGAAGGCATAATCTTAACAGGACATAGTGAATTGCAATACTACCTCTCACTCATGAACCAGCAGCTTCCTATTGAGAGTCAGTTTGTATCGAAGTTGGCTGATCAGTTGAATGCAGAGATTGTTCTGGGAACAGTTCAGAATGCTAGAGAAGCATGCACCTGGATTGGTTACACTTACCTTTACATTCGCATGCTTCGGAATCCTACTCTTTATGGTTTGCCAGCGGATATACTGGATAGAGACAAAACGTTGGAAGAAAGGAGAGCTGATCTGGTAAGTCATATCATCCTCCACCCACCCCACCTCCCGTTTTTTTTTTTTTTTTTTCTCTCTCTCTTTTCATATGCATGTTATCAAGGCGAACTACTTCTGGCTGGGTGTGCTTTTTTCTGTCCTTGTTGGTTTTCAAGCAAAGCATTCATGTTTTGGTATACCAATTTGCACTGTCATGGTAGCACTTGTGGTTTTTTGTACAACTGTTTAATAGGGGATTATTGTTTTTTTTGTGATGCGAACAGTACATTACAGTTTAGAACTAGCATATACTGCAACATTATGCATAGAAGGCAACGAATCTTTCACCCACTTGACCTCTTCACTTTGCTTGATTAGTATATTCTCTTTTACCAATATTGTTCTCTGCTAGCAATTGTGTTGCCTAAAATAAGGGCAATTTTTTAATTATTGGTGCATATGGCTTTCCTGCTACAAAACTTTTATACAAGGAAATCTTCTATTTAATGTTGTTGGACATGTTTTCCAGACTGTGTTACTTCTGCTATATCCTTCTAATTTTTATACACATAAATTTTGTGATCCTAGCTCTAGAATGGTAGAGATCTTGGCTGCCACTTTTGATTGCTTGATTGCATTTGGATCTCATGAACTGAGTGCAGCATTGGGTTGCTAAGTTTTGTAGGAGTATCTATTTGTTTTGTCTGTATCTATTTGTTTAGTAGGAACATATTGGGATCCATACCTTTAAACTTATTTTTGTTAATTTCTGTTATTTGTTTTTGTCTGCCGCAGATACATTCTGCTGCAAATATATTGGATAAAAATAATTTGGTCAAATACGACAGGAAGAGTGGGTACTTCCAGGTGACTGATTTAGGTCGCATTGCAAGTTACTATTACGTAACTCACGGGACGATATCTACATATAATGAGTACCTGAAGCCGACAATGGGTGATATTGAGCTTTGTAGGTTATTCTCCCTCAGTGAAGAATTTAAATATGTAACAGTGAGGCAAGATGAGAAGATGGAACTTGCAAAGCTCTTGGACCGAGTGCCTATTCCTGTCAAAGAAAGTTTAGAAGAGCCCAGTGCAAAGATCAATGTTTTGCTGCAGGCATATATATCACAGCTGAAACTTGAGGGTCTTTCATTGACATCTGATATGGTTTTCATTAGACAGGTATTTGTTTTGGTTTTGCCTACTCATAGGTGAAGTTTTATTTTTCATGAACATAATTCTCTATGCTATATCTTTTCCTAACTGCAACTCAACTTTTGATTATTTATACAGAGTGCAGGGCGTATTTTACGAGCTCTGTTTGAGATTGTGTTGAAGAGGGGGTGGGCTCAGTTAGCAGAAAAGGCTTTGAATATGTGTAAAATGGTCAATAAACGTATGTGGAGTGTTCAGACTCCGTTGCGGCAATTTTCTGGTATTCCAAATGAAATTCTGATGAAACTTGAGAAGAAGGATTTGGCATGGGAGAGATACTACGACCTGTCCTCACAGGAGATTGGGGAGCTTATTCGTTATCCAAAGATGGGGAGACAACTTCACAAGTGTATACACCAATTGCCAAAGCTGAACCTTGCAGCACATGTTCAACCGATCACTCGAACAATTTTGGCTTTTGAGCTGACAATAACACCTGATTTCCAGTGGGATGATAAAGTCCATGGATATGTGGAGCCGTTTTGGATTATTGTTGAGGATAATGATGGTGAATACATCCTTCATCATGAGTATTTCATGCTTAAGAAACAGTATATTGATGAAGACCATTTCCTGAATTTCACTGTGCCAATCTATGAGCCACTGCCACCTCAGTATTTCATACGTGTGGTATCAGACAGATGGCTTGGTTCTCAGACTGTCTTACCTGTGTGTTTCAGACACTTGATTTTACCAGAGAAATATGCCCCGCCAACTGAGTTGCTGGATTTGCAACCTTTGCCGGTGACTGCTTTGAGAAATCCTTCTTATGAAGCTCTCTATGATACATTCAAGCATTTCAATCCCATCCAAACTCAGGTATTTACTGTCTTGTACAACACCGATGACAATGTCTTGGTTGCAGCTCCAACAGGAAGTGGGAAGACCATATGTGCAGAATTTGCATTGTTGAGAAATCATCAAAAAGCATCTGAAGGAGTCATGCGTGCTGTATATATTGCTCCTATTGAAGCTCTTGCAAAGGAAAGATACCGTGATTGGGAAGAGAAATTTGGAAAGCGCCTTGGCATTCGTCTTGTGGAGTTAACAGGTGAAACAACCACTGATCTAAAACTGCTCGAGAGAGGACAGATTATAATCAGTACTCCAGAAAAATGGGATGCTCTCTCTCGTCGGTGGAAACAACGCAAACACATTCAGCAGGTCAGCCTTTTCATTGTCGATGAGCTTCATCTGATTGGTGGAGATATGGGTCCTGTCCTGGAAGTAATTGTTTCCAGGATGAGGCGTATTGCAAGTCACATTGGCGGTAACATCAGGATAGTAGCACTTTCAGCTTCACTTGCAAATGCAAAGGACCTTGGGGAGTGGATTGGTGCTACTTCTCATGGGCTTTTCAATTTTCCACCTGGTGTACGCCCAGTTCCATTAGAGATTCACATTCAAGGTGTGGATATAGCAAACTTTGAAGCAAGGATGCAGGCAATGACAAAACCGACATACACTGCTATTGTTCAACATGCGAAGAATGGAAAGCCTGCCCTAGTATTTGTACCCACAAGGAAGCATGCCAGGCTCTCTGCTCTTGACTTATGCACTTATTCAAGTGCTGAGAGTGGTGAAAAGCCTCTATTTTTGCTTGGTTCTGAGATGGAAATGATGACTTTCATTTCAGGGATCAAGGATGACACATTGAAAGAGACACTTCCCTTGGGTGTTGGCTACTTACATGAAGGTCTTAGTGACTTTGATCAGGAAGTTGTAACACAATTGTTCCTTAGTGGAAGGATTCAAGTTTGTGTTGCAAGCAGCTCTATGTGCTGGGGAAGGTCGTTGCCAGCTCACTTGGTTGTAGTTATGGGAACCCAGTATTATGATGGGCGTGAGAATGCTCATACTGACTACCCCATCACTGACTTGCTGCAAATGATGGGTCATGCCAGCAGACCTCTTATAGACAATTCTGGAAAGTGTGTTATCTTGTGCCATGCTCCTCGCAAGGAGTACTACAAGAAGTTTCTTTATGAAGCCTTCCCTGTTGAGAGTCATCTGCATCACTTCCTTCATGACCACCTGAACGCAGAAGTTGTTGTTGGAGTTATAGAGAATAAGCAAGATGCTGTAGATTATCTTACTTGGACTTTCATGTATAGGAGGCTTAATAAGAATCCAAACTACTATAATCTGCAAGGTGTTAGCCACCGGCATCTTTCGGATCACCTTTCTGAGCTTGTGGAGAATGCATTGAGTGGTTTGGAATCAAGCAAATGTGTTGCTATTGAGGAGGATATGTATCTTAAACCTTTGAATCTCGGCTTGATCGCTTCATATTACTACATCAGCTACACCACGATTGAGCGATTCAGTTCATCTTTGACTTCAAAAACCAAGATGAAGGGCCTTCTGGAAATTCTGGCATCTGCTTCAGAGTATGCACAACTTCCAATTAGGCTTGGTGAGGAGGAGTTGATTAGAAAGCTGATTAACCATCAGAGGTTTTCCTTTGAGAACCCAAAGTGCACTGATCCTCATGTTAAGGCAAATGCTCTGTTACAAGCTCACTTCTCAAGGCACACAGTGGTTGGGAACCTGGCTGCGGATCAGCGAGAGGTGCTTCTGTCTGCTCATAGGCTGCTTCAGGCAATGGTTGATGTGATCTCAAGCAACGGATGGCTTGGCCTTGCTCTTTCTGCAATGGAGGTGAGCCAGATGGTGACCCAGAGCATGTGGGAGCGTGATTCAATGCTTCTACAACTTCCCCATTTCACAAAGGACTTGGCTAAGAGATGCCAGGAAAATCCAGGAAGAAGCATTGAGACTGTATTTGATCTGGTGGAGATGGAGGATGATGAAAGACGGGAGCTCTTGCAGATGTCGGATGCTCAGCTGCTTGACATTGCTCGATTTTGCAACCGCTTCCCAAACATTGATATGACATATGAGGTCTTAGACAGTGAAGACGCGAGGCCAGGGAAAGATATTACTTTGCAGGTTACCTTGGAACGCGATCTTGAGGGCCGGTCTGAGATTGGACCAGTTGATGCTCCCAGATATCCAAAGCCCAAAGAAGAAGGATGGTGGCTTGTGGTGGGTGATGCTACCACAAATCAGTTACTAGCTATAAAAAGGGTGTCACTGCAACGGAAAGCCAAAGTCAAGCTTGTTTTTACTGCCCCTTCAGAAGTTGGAAGGAAGGCATACACGATTTATTTCATGTGTGATTCGTATCTTGGCTGTGACCAGGAATATAATTTTACTGTTGATGTAAATGAAGCTGGAGGAGATGGAGCTAGGAGTGATTGACTTATTTCTAGGGTGCCTGAAAATCTTGGATGTTAGCAGAGCCTCATTGAACCCAAGTAGTTCCTAGTTTATGGTGAAACGTTGTTATATTTGGTTTTGGCCTACTTTGTTGTGGACATAAAATGCTTGTTTACGACTGTTTGCGTGTTGACTAATATCTATATGTGCACTTTATTTATTTCTTCGTTGCATGATGAAATTTGGCTTGTGCTATTTGGTTGGTCGTGTTCTGTATCTGTTTTGTCCCCTTGACTTGAAAATTGCATTTTAATAGGCTCGGATGCGTTTTCCTTCAGTATACATGTTTTGCGTACTTTGTTTTTCTGATTTTTTTTTATTGGGATAAAGTAGGCCAAAGAGATGACTGCTCTGGGTGAGGTGGTTTTGTGCTGTGTTGCAAAGCCTGGCCCCTTTTTTTTTTTCTTCAATCCTGAGGATAAACTGTATTTGGTTCTTAATTGTATAAACATTCTTAGTTATTTTGCTGATGAATGTGTTATATGCTACGATCTTTCTGAGGCAGATGCAACTTACATCTAGGAAAGTGTCATTTTGACTGATAGTTTTCTCGGTAGAAAATATTTTGAACAGTGCCGTGCTTCTGTCGTCTGAGCTGGTATGGTGAAAGATTGGTGAGAATTTGGAGAATGAATTTTCCGAATTCTTCTGAGATTTTTCGGCCATTGGGGACGTGAAGCATCTCTGGAGGTTGAGAAAGAGAACGTTTTGCTTAGCTTAAGCATCTGCCCTGGCATTTATTTTGACTCGGGGTTCTATTGTAACTTTTCTGTAAGGTTTATATTTGCGATTACTCGTACAATGCTTTCCTTTTTTTTCTTTTCCCTTTCCCCGAGAATCTGTAAGTAATAGCGTACAACAGGATCCGCTTCAGTATCATTACATATCAGTTGAATATGTCAACAAGGGAAACGAAAGTCCATTTCCATTTCCGATTACTTCTAGCTGGACCCTGAGATTATAGAGAGGAACGCAATGTCTTCAGAGTCAATGCAATCAAGTCTACAGAGTCTATCAATTTTGCCATACCCTTTTTTATGATTTGAGACTAAGATCTAGTAGGAATTCCACCCGGAACAATTGAATTCAGGTTTGATATCTGGGCTTCGGAAAGCTGATAGGAGGTGGTCTGTAACTTGACCATGCAGAAAGAATTTCAGGGGCACAGGCACCATGTCAATAGCAGCCAGCCAGTTAGTTGAACCAATCCCAGTGGACTGTGTTAGAAAAATGTATGCAATTTTTGCCGCTGTGAGGCAGTATCGGGATCCAAATTCATATCCTTCATGAAAGCTTTCAAGGGAAAGATTGATTGCAGGCGGGAGTCGATCACAGAAAGAGTACAGATGGACATGGGACTAGCTTTGACAGTGTCAAATATGATGCTCTAGCTGCTACCGGTCTCCACCACAGTGTTAATTTGGGCATATGCTATGAATCAAAATCATGCTGAAAGACCTCAAAAGATTTACGAGATGAATTGAATCGGAAAATGGATTGAAGAATGCGAGGTGCTCACCTCGAAATATAGGATGCAACTGAACCAGTTGGCATCTTGCCACCCCAAAGGATATGTCTATGACCGTTGGAAAGAGGTTTTGAAAATGATCATCACTTCTTCATCACAAAAGGTAACTTCTCAAAATTCCTAATAAAAAGAGGGAATCAGAAATGGAAGAATTAGTATAAGTAATCCATTTTCTTCTTTTCCAGGTCCTTCTACCATCACTATTATTGGGAGATCTTGTTTTCATTTGTAAACAGATTCTGGGCCATGAAATCACATCGTTCATCCAACTCAAAGGAAGGGAAAGACTAAGAACAAATCAGAAGCACATGCAAAGCAAATAATCCTAGTCAAAGAAAGGTTGAGAAAATTTTGATCACGTGCACTGAAAAATACTATTATCAATCTTTCTTACAGTTGAATCCATGTATCAGAATCTTTAGGACAGTTTTTGTGACTCTACCTAGATTTATTGATTATGCCTATAAAGTCTTCTGTTTTTCCATGAGTTGGCTAGTAATAAGACTTTCCATGAGGTCGCCATTAATAAGACTTTCGAAGTCTCCAACGGCAACTTTCATACACTTTCTTTTTACAAAACTGAGGCATCCTAGGGTATGATCATTTCTGAAAATTTTTAGCCAATTTCAATATCTGGTGTTGCCGCCGGGATCCATCCTCCGACTCGGACGCGGTCGATCCTCAGGGAGTGGGGCGCGACGGACCTGCAAAACAGGAAGCCCACACGCGGAGGGACGCCGGGGGTGGTCCTCCGCGGAAGGCCCTCCGACGCTCAAGTCAGTGAGGAAGGAATCGGCGATCAACCAGACAATGGGGAGGTGGATCTCTCCGGAAGACCTCTCCAGGGGGCAGCCAATCGGAGGCTCTGGTAGGGGCAGAGCACCGACGAGCTGCCGGGAGAGAGGAATGACTCCGGAGTATTTGGGCGTCAAGAGTCGCGTACCTGAGGGAATCTGCCAATCTGATATTTATAGACTGTCACCTGGGGACTTGAGCGTCTTCTGGAAGGTACTGAGGTTGTTACGATACGGAGGTAGACAGAATCAGGCCGTTGTGGGGCCGTTAGAATCCACGCCTTGTCTGTTAAGGGATCGACGGCTGGGAGAGCTCCTTGATGTTTTGGGATCTGGGTGAGTAGACCTGGGGCGGTTACAATAGGTCTTAGGCCACGTCTTAACATGATTCCCCGCTCAGGGTGCCGCTCGGGTAGACTTGAGCTCTCCCGGGTCAGGCTCCGCGGAGGTAGACGTCGGGGCGTGGATCGCTAGGTAGCAGCAGGCTACGGAAGCCCGGAAGAAGCCGAGCTAGGGAAGCCCGGAGGAGGCCGAGCTAGAGAAGCCCGGAAGAGGCCGAGCTAGGGAAGCCCGGGAGAGGCCGAGCTAAGGAAGCCCGGAGGAGGCCAAGACACGGAGGCCCGGAAGAGGCCGAGCTAGGGAAGCCCGGAGGAGGCCGAGCCACGAAGGCCCGGAAGAGGCCGAGCCACGGAAGCCCGGGAGAGGCCGAGCCACGGAGGCCCGGAAGAGGCCGAGCCACGGAAGCCCGGGAGAGGCCGAGCTAGGGAAGCCCGGAGGAAGGCCGAGCTAGGAAAGCCCGGAGGAGGCCGAGCTAGAGAAGCCCGGAAGAGGCCGAGCTAGGGAAGCCCGGGAGAGGCCGAGCTAAGGAAGCCCGGAGGAGGCCGAGCCACGGAGGCCCGGAAGAGGCCGAGCTAGGGAGGCCCGGAAGAGACCGAGCCACGGAAGCCCGGGAGAGGCCGAGCTAGGGAAGCCTGGAGGAAGGCCGAGCTAGGGAAGCCCGGAGGAGGCCGAGCCACGGAGGCCCGGAAGAGGCCGAGCTAGGGAGACCCGGAAGAAGACGACAGGAGGGGGTCAGCCTTAGCTGCCTCGCACGGATATCAATGCAATAACGATTTTACCCCCCAACACATGCCCCCCACTCCCTAGTTCGAAGCGTAGGTTCGGGCGCAGGGAGTATAAGCTCAAGTGGCGCGCCCCGACGGGACGTCTTGGCCTAAACAGCCCGTGCAATGATGCCTTAATTAATGCGATAGGGCCATCGTACCTTCGGAGGTAAGGCTCCTCCACTAGCGACGGTTGGGATCGTGTCGTGCCGTGAATCCCGATCGATATGGGGGTTTGTCGAGGCGATTCCGGACGCCTCGAATGGGATGTTCCGCCTCCCCAGGGCGGTTTCTTGGCGGAGAAGCGAAGTGACAGCTGCCCTATATGCATATATACGCACATGTGTGCGTGTTTGCGGCGTCTTCTTACCTTGTTTCCAGAAGAGCATTGCCTCTCATCCTCTCCGGCGTTCACCGTTTTCGCCCAGGATTTCCCTCGACCGAGATGGCGATGAGCCCTGAAGACGTGGCCTCAGAAATCGTCGCTGAGGATTTGGGGAGGATTCACCAGAGGTACGGTCTGCCCATGGATGTGGTTTTGCGGGTGCCGGGACTTGAAGATAGGGTTACCCGGGGATTGGAGTCTGGAGTATTTGTCTATGAGGACAGTTTTAAGGCGGGTCTTCGTTTTCCTCTCATCCCTTGGTGAAGGAGATCATGACCCACTATAACATCTGCCCATCGATGGTGGCCCCAAACAGTTGGCGGAACATCGTAGGATTCGTTTCGATGTGTCACCAGATTCAGGTTGCTGCAACCCTCCCCCTTTTCCGCACCTGCTATCACTTGACTCCTGGAAGGAAATCGGAGTGGACCTCTATCGGGCCCCGGAGGTCTTTTAATGTCATTGCGGATAAGCCCTCTTCCATCAAGGGGTGGAAGAGCCGATTTGTGATTGCGGAGGGGAACATCGGTTCCGATTTCCCTCGGCGATGGGGGGAAGTTGCAAGGGATGCGGAGACGCATCCGGCCTTATCGGCGCAGGAGGAGAGGGACTGGATGTCCTTCGTAATGGACAGACGTTTCGGCTAACGACCTGTTATCGGAGGGGGCTCTCTTTGCAGCCGGGCTCAGCCCTTTGGATCCTCAAGGTGAGTTCCTTTTTGCGTTGCGTATTTTTCCAATTACTGCGCTTGGGTCTGAATGTGCGAACTCCGGTTTGACAGCCACGAGGTTGGCGTTGTCGAGCCTCTCCAAGAGGAAGAGAGGGAAGCGTCCCGGGGAAGGTAGTGGAGCGGACAGCGGCCGACCCAAAAAGAGGGGCCATACATCCGCAAAGAGCCCGCCGGTTGCTGGAGCAGCCGCTACAGAGGCGCCTGGGGCGAAGGAGGATACGGGGAGGGCGGCCGTGCGCCCGAACCTCTCGTGTTGGAGATTTCAGACAGTTCGGATGAGGCTCCGCTGGCTCATCCGACCGCGCCTCCCTTGAAGGAGGAACCCGCGACGGGTCCAGTGGGGGGTCCGTAGCAGAGGGGTCCATTGCCCCCGTGGAGTTGCCACTGGCTCCAGCGGGAGAGGGGAGGAGACAGCCGCAGCAGGAAAGTTCGGGAGGGGCCCCTGCTTGGCCTATCCGCTGGGGAGTCTGGCAGCAGTGAGGTTGGGCCGTCCTCGATGGGTCAAGAGGCGGTTCAGACCGAGACCTCGGGGAAGCCCGCGGAGGGGCGCAGGTGGTGGCTACTGGAGAGGGCGCACCGGTGGAGGGAGCGCAACAAAGTGGGGGTCCCACGATCGGGGCCCCCTCGAGGAAGATTTTGGGGAGATGGCGCTTGGGCTGGCCGAGCTATCTGAAGAGGCTCAAGCCAGGGCCCTGACGGAAGAGGCTGGGAGGCTGCAGGCCACTCAGCTGGGGATCGTCCAGGCCGGTCCCTCAGGTGGGGTCGGTCAACCCAGTGCTCGGAGGCTAGCATCGACGAGGCGTTTTCCGCCATGATGAGGTCGGTCCTGCATCCGGGTGCGGGTCCATCGACGGACGAGTTCGCTGACCGGGGGTTGATAGATGCTGCATTCGGGCAGCAAGGTGTAGCTGAGGATATTCATCTCCTCCCCGCCATAGATAATACGACTTTGATAAAGATGACCCGGGACTATGCTTCGAAGGTGAGTCATTTTCCCAGCGTGTCAGATGTTACCCGATGGACTCCGTTGTGGGCGCTTACTCAATTTTTGCCTTTGCAGGGGGTTTTGCTTTCTCGGGCAATTTGCTGGCGCTTGAGTCTGGCGACAGGGGCCAGCGTCCAGGCCCGGAGGGAGAAAGTCGAGCTCCAGTCGCAGCTGAAAAAGTCTGAGCAGTTCGCGGAGCTCATGGACACGATGGATAGGAGCTCGAAGGCGGCCAGGGCGGCACACCAGGCTGCTGTGGACGAGGTGTCCAAGCTGAAGCGCAGGGTGGAGGAGTTACAGGGACTCCTGGCGAAGAGCGATGACGCATGCCGGAGTTGGCCAAATCAAATCAAAACACTCCGCGGAGATGGTGGCGATGCGGCGGGACCACGGCGAGAGTCTGGGCCGGTTGAGGAGAGAGGCCGACGACGAAAGAAAACGCCTGACGAGAATGTTGGGCGAGGTGGAGGAGACATTGAAAAAACGTAATGACGAAATCGCTGAATTGAAGGAGAACGCGAAGTGGCAACAAGGAATAATGACTCGAGTGAATGGCGAGTTATCGCAAGCTCGCGGGGAGATTGAAACCGGACGATCGAGGATCAGTACCCTGCAAGAGAGGGTGGAGTCGGTCGGCGCTGACAGGACGAGGGCCCGGAGTGAGGCTGAGGAGCTGGCCGGAAGGTTGGCCAGGCGAGAGGGGGAGGTATGCTTTTATTTCCCCTCATTTTTCTATTGGTTCCCTATGATGCCGATTGTCCTTGACTTTTCCAGATGGCGAGGATGGGGTCGGAGATTCAGGCTCTCCAAAGTGCGTTTTCGTCCGCTCGCAGTAGGAGCTCGGAGCTCGAGATACGGTCTAGCGAGCTCGAGGGGCGAAACGCCATCCTGGAGGCCCAGGTGGCTGAGGCCGAGAAACGGGCCACTGAGGCCAACATGCAGCTCGCCATTCTTCAGGGGAGGCAAGATGCTATGAACGTAGATGCATTCCGTCACGGGATGGAAGAGTGTAAGCAGAGGATACTTAGCGGGCACCCGGAGTGGGACCTTTCTTTTCTGAGCATCGAGGCTCCGAAGACGGCGAATCCGCAGAAGAAGAAGATGAAGACGAATATGTCGCGTTTCTGACGCCGAGCTTGGCGGCACCCCTGGTCCCAGCGAAGCCGTAGCCTCCGAGGGACAGTCGCAAACCGTTACAGAGGAGGTGAAAACATCAGAGAAGGGCGAGCCTAGCCGTGCACCTGCAGATGTGGCTGAGGGTACTCCCCAAACCGGTGGAGCTCCTGGCTCTTAGGGGCCGCTCCTGTATCTTCCCCCTTTTAAACATTTGACATTTCTCAGTAAAGGGATTTCCTGTTTTTATCTAAGTGTTTTTCTTGCGTGACTTTGCCGTTGTCTGGTGTTGCCTCGATCGTGAACGACCCATGGCTTGTTGATATCCTTGGGCCATCCTTAATTCGAAACCAGGAAAAATTGGGGGTCAATCGGTTAGGCCGGTGGAGTGACCGGCCTGGACCGACGAACAAAGTCGGTCGGTTGAGGCAAACTAGGTCGGCTAGGACCGACATACGGGACGGGTCGGCTGGGGCCGCCGAATGAAGTAGGTCGGCTGGGGCCGACGGACAAAAATGGGTCGGCCGGGGCCGACGGATGAAATGGGTCGGCTGGGGCCGACGGACGAAATGGGTCGGCTGGGGCCGACGAATGAAATGGGTCGGCTGGGGCCGACGACCAAAATGGGTCGGCAGGGCCGACGAATGAAAATAGGTCGGCTGGGACCGACAAAAATGGGTCGGCCGGGGCCGACGAACGAAATGGGTCGGCTGGGGCCGACAGGCGAGAATAGGTCGGCTGGGCCGACGGACGAAATAGGTTTTCTGCTCCCTGCCATCCTGCCAGCGTTCTGCCATCCCGCAGGCAATTCGGTTTTTCTTTACTATAAGTGGGATACGGCAGAGTGGGGGTATAAAGCTGTATCAGAGCTTTCCGGAAGGTGCTCCTTTCCCATGCGGTTACCTCGTTGTGATGCGCACGCA
The DNA here is from genome assembly GCA_900491605.1 of Calamus simplicifolius. NCBI lineage: Eukaryota > Viridiplantae > Streptophyta > Magnoliopsida > Arecales > Arecaceae > Calamus > Calamus simplicifolius. Next base: position 383,776 of record UESW01001655.1, read on the forward strand.
ACCGTCCACTATTGGACAGTACCTTTTCAAAGGACGATTTTCTGAGCCCGCCGATTTTCGAAGCGTCAGCGGACGATTTTCTGCATTTAATGACTGCGATCCGGGATCAGGAAAGGATCTCCGTACGCGTCCTGGTTCAGGCGGCGAGTTCGGCGCGCAGTGGGGTGCTACGCCAATTTCGGGGGACCACGTGGAGGCGTGGGACAGGTGTTTGAATCTCGGGACTTTCAGCTCTGATGGCTCGTCCCGAGTCTCTTCTGCCTATAAAAAGGGGAAAGAGGGGTCTCATCTGGCTATCCCCAAAGTTTCTTTCTCGCTGGAATTTTTATTATTCTCGTTTCTCTGTTGCTACGAGTGGAAGGATCGACCCTTCTTTTCATGGGCTCCTTGCCGCCGGATAGCTGGGGCGACCGGGGAGCAGCTGAAGGATGGCTCATCCTTAGGGGACGAGTCTCGGAGATCATATGGAGAGCGCACATGGAGGGGGCAGAGATCATACGGAGAGCGCACATATGCGCTTCCGTTGTGGTCTGCGGCTCCTGCTGCGGGGGTGCGGGTCAGGAGGTGTATGGACACCTCCGTAGCACACGCAGGCTCTCCCTCTTTCGCTGGCTTAGGTTCCCGCGCCTTCTCTGAGGGGAATCCTTGCCACGGGAGGGACAATATGGGAGCAACCGGGTTCGGATGGTCCCCGGTTCCCTTTGGGTGGCGGCCCGCGATCCAGCACTCCCTCCTAGGGGAGTGGATTGGGCCTTTGGATCCTCAGAATCAGCATCCGCGGGCCATGCCTCCCCTTGGGTTTTTAATTCATCCTGCCCTGGACTTGGCCGTTTCCTGGTTTGCATGATTTCTCGATCCGGATGTTGGAACATCGTAGTTGTCTAGGCCTGCTCTGGAGCAGTTGCCCGGTCTTGTATTTTGCCTTTATTTTATGCATTTCAATGCTTTTGTAACGCCTATGAGGCATTTGTAATTGATCATGATGGCAATAAAGAGAGTTATACCCCATTTTTAATCTGTCTTTTCTTGTGCCGATCTCATTGCTATTTGTCGTTTGTGGGGCATAAAAGTGTCCCGCTCGTCCTTAGACGAGGATCCATGATGCCCGAACTAATTGAGGTCCGTATGCGGCGGTGCAAAGATAGTTCGGCGAAATACACTCCTTGCTTAGGTCGGGAGTCTGGTATTTTGTGCTCCGTTTTTATCGGAGCCCGGAGTATCGTGGGTCGGCTTTGGCCGAAGTTCGGGGAGCCTTCAACCCCTTTTTGCCATGGTTTAAGGATTTAGTCCCTCGAGATAGTTGAGTTTCGGGGAACGTCTTACTTGGCTCTGCCAAGGTTTGAAGAATTTTGTAACTCGGCCCTGCCGAGGTTTGGAGAGAATCTCGCTTGGCCACGCCAAGGTTCGGAGAACTTTGTAGCTCGGCCCTGCCGAGGTTCGGAGAACTGATAGCTCGGCCCTGCCGAGGTTCGGAGAACTGATAGCTCGGCCCTGCCGAGGTTCGGAGAACTGATGGCTCGGCCCTGCCGAGGTTCGGAGAACTGATAGCTCGGCCCTGCCGAGGTTCGGAGAACTGATAGGTTCTCTCGGCCCTGCCGAGGTTCGGAGAACTGATAGCTCGGCCCTGCCGAGGTTCGGAGAACTGATAGCTCGGCCCTGCCGAGGTTCGGAGAACTGATGGCTCGGCCCTGCCGAGGTTCGGAGAACTGATGGCTCGGCCCTGCCGAGGTTCGGAGAACTGATAGCTCGGCCCTGCCGAGGTTCGGAGAACTGATGGCTCGGCCCTGCGAGGTTCGGAGAACTGATAGCTCGGCCTTGCCGAGGTTCGGAGAACTGATAGCTCGGAGGGAGCGAATCAGTCGCCGCGCAGGTCGGCGTTAGGTCCACGCGGCGCTTAGAGGGGGCGTTCGAGCGGAATGGTCGGGTCACGCCTTTACGGCGATGTTCTTTCCGAGGGGGCGATTTATCGAGAGCGGCGGACTTCCGCGTTTTCGAGGAAGAGGGGCGTATTAAACAGCCTGGGGAAGCGCTAAATGCATTTAATGCAGGGGGCGACAGATCGGAAAGTACTTCGCCTGGGGATCCGTTTATCGATCTTTCTCGGGATTAGGGCGTGACTCTTTGGATTCTTCGCGCATTAGAATGTCGACACGTGGCAAATTCTTGGGGTCGGTGCTCGCGGCGCGGCCGATCACACCTCCTGGCGGGTATAAATATGGCCGAGGGGGATTGGTTTTGGCCATCCTTTCGGTCTGAGCTTAAAAGAATGGATTCTCCGGCGCGGTCCTCAACTGACTCGCGTTCTTCGGTTAGCAACCCGTCATTCGGAGGAGAGGGCGATCTCCGTGACTGTTGACGGGCTGGCCCTTGCGTCGGGCCTCGCAACCAATGAGCGGCTCGCCAGGACCGCCGAAGAGTTCCTGGATGTTCGGTTCGGGAGGCGGAGGCCTCACGTTTGGTAATGGGTCGGCAGGAGGAGGAGATCGGCTGCTTCGTCAGCAGGTGGCCGACCTGACCGCTCTTCTGGAGAGGTTGTTGGGTCTGGGGGCAACTGACCCCAGGGCTCTGCCGCCCCTTGTTTTTGTTTTCCCGCTTTTTGTCCTTGTAATGGCTCCTTTTTGAATGAAAAATGGTCTTGTTATTAAGAATTTCTTTCTTCTTTGAGAGTTATCTTGATACGCTCGACGGACTGGGCATCGGTCTGTCCCATTGTTTCGCGCGTTAATGTAGGCTCTTTGAACGACGGGCTATAGGGGTCCAAAGGATCCCCAATGGTTAGGGAGAGTTCCTAACTCTTCCCGGGACCTTCGGCAGTTACGCGAGGCTTGATGGCCTTGGGGAGATTTGCCAACGGCGGCTTTTTCGCATGCCGATGGTTTTTTACTCACCCGTTTTCGAACCGGGCGAAGTCCTTCGGGGACTATTTTGGGGGCCGTCGACTTTGGTCGAGGCTTGTAGGTTTAGACTTTTCGTTGGGTCTCAACCTTGCCTTGTCATGGCTCGGGAGATTTATCCTCGGCCCGCCGAGGTTCGGGGAAATGTTTTACTTGGCCCTGCCAAGGTTCGGAGATTTGTTGCTCGGCCCTGCCGAGGTTCGGAGAAATATTTTACTTGGCCCTGCCAAGGTTCGGAGATTTGTTGCTCGGCCCTGCCGAGGTTCGGAGAGTTTTACTTGGCCCTGCCAAGGTTCGCTTGGCAAGGTTCGGAGATTTGTTGCTCGGCCCTGCCGAGGTTCGGAGAAATATTTTACTTGGCCCTGCCAAGGTTCGGAGATTTGTTGCTCGGCCCTGCCGAGGTTCGGAGACTTTGTTTTACTTGGCCCTGCCAAGGTTCGGAGATTTGTTGCTTGGCCCTGCCAAGGTTCGAGAGTTTTACTTGGCCCTGCCAAGGTTCGGAGATTTGTTGCTCGGCCCTGCCGAGGTTCGGAGACTTTGTTTTACTTGGCCCTGCCAAGGTTCGGAGATTTGTTTACTTGGCCCTGCCAAGGTTCGGAGAGTTTTACTTGGCCCTGCCAAGGTTCGGAGATTTGTTGCTCGGCCCTGCCGAGGTTCGGAGACTTTGTTTTACTTGGCCCTGCCAAGGTTCGGAGATTTTGTTTTACTTGGCCCTGCCAAGGTTCGGAGATTTGTTGCTCGCCCTGCCGAGGTTCGGAGACTTTGTTTTACTTGGCCCTGCCAAGGTTCGGAGATTTGTTGCTCGGCCCTGCCGAGGTTCGGAGAAATTTTTACTTGGCCCTGCCAAGGTTCGGAGATTTGTTGCTCGGCCCTGCCGAGGTTCGGAGACTTTGTTTTACTTGGCCCTGCCAAGGTTCGGAGATTTGTTTTACTTGGCCCTGCCAAGGTTCGGAGATTTGTTGCTCGGCCCTGCCGAGGTTCGGAGACTTTGTTTTACTTGGCCCTGCCAAGGTTCGGAGATTTGTTGCTCGGCCCTGCCGAGGTTCGGAGACTTTGTTTTACTTGGCCCTGCCAAGGTTCGGAGATTTTGTTTTACTTGGCCCTGCCAAGGTTCGGAGATTTGTTGCTCGGCCCTGCCGAGGTTCGGAGAAGTTTTACTTGGCCCTGCCAAGGTTCGGAGATTTTCTTGGCCCTGCCAAGGTTCGAAGATTTCCTGTCCAGCTCGGTTGTACCGAGGATTGGTAAGCAGCATCTATTTCCTTTTACGATTTATGGCAATATGGTGCATAATCGATTCACATAACAAGTTGCGGGAAAATAGATAACTGGCGAAGCATAAAGGACATACCCTATTGATAGTATTTGCGGAGGTTGTCCGAGTTCCACGTTCGGGGGACGGATTTCCCATCGAGATCCTGCAGCTTGTAGGTTCCTGGCCCAATGATCTCCGTGATTTGGTACGGGCCTTCCCAGTTCGGCGCCAGCTTTCCTTGCTCCAGCGGTTTGGATACAGAAGCTTTCCGGAGGACGAGGTCGCCGGGTAGGAAGGTTTTCCCCTTGACCTTGGAGGCATGGTACCGAGCCACCCTCTGTTGATAAGCAGCCGTCCTGATTCGGGCCTTCTCTCTGACTTCCTCTACCAAGTCGAGGTTGGTGCGGAGTTGCTCGTTGCTGGCTTCCTCCGAATAACTCTCCACCCGCAAAGATGGGAGGCCTACTTCCACAGGGATGACGGCCTCCGTGCCAAAAGCCATTCGGAATGGAGTCTCGCCCGTCGGGATTCTCGGGTGGTGCGATAGGCCCATAAGACATGGTGCAGCTCATCCGCCCACCTGCCTTGGGCTCTGGAGAGGCGAGCTTTGATTCCTTGGAGGAGAGTCCTGTTGGTCACTTCGGCCGCTCCGTTGGCTTGTGGGTGCCCGACCGAAGTAAGGTGGTGACGGATTCCGTGTTCCTCGCAGAATTGGCGGAACTTGGAATTGTCGAACTGCTTACCGTTATCGGTGATTATGGTGTGGGGGAGGCCGAACCGGCAGACGATGGACCTCCACACAAAGTCTCTGGCCCGTGCTTCGGTGATTTGCGCAACTGCTTCCGCTTCAACCCACTTGGTGAAGTAGTCAATGGCGACAAATAAGAATTTTCGCTGTCCTGTCGCCAGCGGGAATGGGCCGAGGATGTCCATCCCCCACTTGGCAAAGGGCCAGGCGGAGGATATAGAAACTAGCTCGGCGGAAGGGAGCCTCTGGATGCTTGAATGTCTCTGGCAGGCGTCACAGGCTCGGACTAGATCGTCCGCATCTTTCTGCATGGTCGGCCAGTAATAGCCTTGCCGCAGCACCTTGTGGCATAGGGACCGGCTTCCCAGATGGTTGCCGCAAATCCCTTCATGTACCTCTCGTAGAGCATAGTTCGCCTCGGATGGGCGGAGGCATCTGAGCAGCGGCATAGAAAAAGACCGCTTGTAAAGTTGGCTGTCAATCAATACATAGTGGGTCGCCTGCAGCTTCAATTTCCTGGCCTCTCTTCGGTCGGATGGGAGCGACCCTTCTTTGAGATAGTTGAGGATAGGGTCGAACCAGGATGGTTCGGCTCGATTTGCATCACCCGATCGGCTTCCATGATGCTCGGCTTTTCCAGAGTCTCCAGATGGAATTTTTGTTCAGCATCCATCGTCTCCGCGGTTGCCAATCGGGAGAGTAGGTCGGCACGGGCGTTTTCCGATCTAGGAATTTGAATAATTTCAAACTCGGCAAAATGGGGAAGTAGGCCGCGCACCTCTTGGAGATATCGGATCATGTTGGGTTCTCGGGCTTCAAACTCTCCCCGCACATGGCCGGCCACCAGCTGAGAGTCGGTGAAGGCGTTAAGCTTTTCCACCTTCAGGTTGCGGGCGATCCGGAGACCGCTAACAGGGCCTCGTACTCGGCTTCGTTGTTGGAAGCCGGGAAGGAGAATCGGACGCCATATTCGAAGATCATCCCCTCTGGGCTGGTGAGAACTAGACCCGCACCGGAGTGATGGGCATTGGACGACCCATCGACGTGAAGGAGCCACCGAGCTTCAGGCTTTGGTCCTTCGGGATTTCTGGGGTAGAGCCGTCCTGGGATGGTACACTCGAGGAGGAAGTCGGCCAGCACTTGGGCTTTGATGGCCGGGCGAGGTTGAAAATGTATGTCATGCTCGCTTAGTTCGACGGCCCATTTGGTCATCCTCCCCGATGTTTCTGGACGGTGGACCACCGCCTTGATGGGTTGATCGGTGAGGACCGTCACTGAATGTGCTTGAAAATAAGGCCGTAGCTTCCGGACTGAGGTGATCAAAGCCAGCACTATCTTTTCAATCCTGGTGTACCTCGTCTCCGCATCGCGGAGCAGCCTACTCACATAGTAGATCGGCTTCTGGATTTTGCCTTCTTCTTTGACTAGCACCGAGCAAACTGCGCCCTCCGAAACGGCCAGGTACAGAAATAGGTCTCTCCTGGGATCGGACTACTGAGAAGCGGAGGCGAGCCGAGGTACTTCTTGAGATCTTGAAATGATTTCTGGCACTCAGGAGTCCACTGGAAATTTTTGGCCGATCGGAGAGTTTTGAAGAAGGGGAGGCATCTCTCGGCTGACCGAGCCACAAAGCGGTTAAGGGCCGCTATCCTCCCGGTTAGGCGCTGGACCTCTTTAATAGACGCTGGGGGCGCCATTTGTTGGAGAGCTTGAATCTTCTGAGGGTTAGCTTCGATACCTCGCTGGGAGACCATGAAGCCGAGGAATTTCCCGGAATTGACGCCGAAGGCGCACTTGGTTGGGTTGAGCTTCATTCCATATTTGCGCAGTGGCAAAGCTCTCCGCGAGGTCCTCAACATGCCGCAGCGCTTCCTTGCTTTTGACCAGCATATCATCCACGTACACCTCCATGTTCCGGCCGATTTGCTCCTTGAACACCTTGTTGACCAGCCGCTGGTAGGTCGCTCCTGCATTTTTAAGACCGAAAGGCATAACTCGGTAACAGTAGGTACCTCGGTCGGTTATGAAGGCGGTCTTTTCTTCATCTTCGGGGGCCATCCGGATCTGATTGTAGCCCGAATAGGCATCCATGAATGACAGCATTTGGTGGCCTGAGGTGGCGTCCACGAGCTGGTCGATCCGAGGGAGGGGGAAGCTATCCTTCGGGCATGCCTTGTTGAGGTCGGTGAAGTCGATGCAGATCCTCCATTTGCCATTCGACTTTTTCACCATGACGACATTTGACAACCAACTTGGATAATTCACCTCTCGGACAAAATTGGCTTTGATGAGTTTGTCGACCTCCTCTTCAATGGCTTTTTGCCGTTCTGGGGCGAAGCTTCTCTTCTTCTGCTTAACAGGCCTGTGCATCTCGTCCACATTGAGACGATGGACGAGGACCTCGGGGTAATCCCTGGCATGTCGGAGGCGGTCCAGGCGAAGATGTCCGCATTGCTTTGGAGGAATCTGATCAGCTCGCGACGAGGCTCTCCTTCGAGTAGCGACCCGATCCTTATGGTTCGGTCGGGCCGAGCTTCGTCCAGCGGTACTTCTTCCAGTTCTTCCGCCGGTTCTCCCCGTTGTTCGGCGAAAGTCCTCGCGAGCGTCTAGCCCGTCAACCTCGGGAATTCTGGACTGAAGGCTCGTGACGAAACATTGCCGAGCCATGGCTTGACTTCCCCGAACCACTCCAACTCCTTGCTCGGTGGGGAACTTCATAGACAGATGCGGGATAGAGACAACCGCCTTGAGGGACATCAAGCCGGGCCTGCCGAATATGGCGTTGTATGGGGACCTGAGGTCGGTCACTAGGAAGTCGGTCTGTACAATGGTTACAAGGGGCCAGGTTCCCGCGCGGACCGTCAGGTGACGATTCCTTCTGGGATGATGACGTCGCCGGTGAATCCCATCAGGGTGGAATCCACGGCTCGAAGGTTTTCCATGAGCAATTTCATCCTGGCAAACACACCGAGGTACAAAACGTTTACCGAGCTTCCACTATCAACCAGGATTCGGCTTACATCATAATTGTTCAAGTTAAGGGATACAACAAGTGCGTCATCATGGGGAAGCTGTATCCCAAGAAGATCATCATCAGAAAAGGAAAGTTCGCCCGTGCGTGCCTTCTTTGGCACCGGTGCATCACCGTCGCCCCTGGAGCTCGATCCGCCGGCCTCTTCAATCATGTTGATACGGCCAACCACGGGCGGATTTGGTGGAGGAGGGAGTTGTGGGAGCTCGGGCTGGCGATCACCTCCTTGTGGCGGCTCGGTGCTCTCTGAACTGGTCCAGCCGTCCCCGCCGAATCAGTCTCTCGATTCATTCTTCAGCTGCCAGCATTCTTCAGTGTCATGACCATGCTCCCTATGGTAGCGGCAGTACTTGGCGGGATCTCTTCGGGTCGGGTTCCCTCGGAGAGGTACTGGCGGGGAAGCTGGCGCTCTATCTCCATGAGGATTTGCGCCCGGGGCACAGTCAGCGGAGTGTAGCGATCGAATCGCCTGGGGGACTCCGGGAGCGATTCCTTGGCGGCAGCGGAGGGACTCTTTGGCGGCGAGGTGGACTTGGCCGACGGAGGGCGGTGTCTGTCGGGAACTTTGGGCTCTTGCTTCTTCTTGCTGCTCAGCGCGGGCCACTCTCCGCGACTCCTCGACCCTAGCGTATTTGTCCGCAAGGGCCATCATATCAGACAGACATGGGGGGTAGCTGACCTCCATTGCCAGATAGAAGTCGCTCTCCTTTGAAACTCCCCCCGCCAGGGCG
>UESW01001656.1:0-37676 GCA_900491605.1 Calamus simplicifolius
CTTTGTAACTCTCGAGGTGATCGAGAGGATTCATCGTACCATCGTACGGGTCTATCTGAGGAAAGAGGAACCTGGAGGGGACTGGTTCCTCCAATATCCGGCGGGTATAAGGAGGACGAGTGTCAAACTCTTCCTCCGGCTGATGGTTGATCTTCTTGGCGAGCTCGTCGAGGCGGCCTGTTGTACTCTTCCAGGCGTTCCTCCGCCTGACGGTTAATCGTCGGGGCCCTCCGAGATGGCTCGGAGGAAGAAGAAGAAGAAGAAGCAGAAGGAGATGGAGATGGAAGTTGGGACTTCTGCTTGGGTTCCTCGTGATGATGTGGATTGGGAGGAAATTTGTTGGGGCCGTGGTCAGGGACTGTGGCCGCTTGGAGGGCTCGCGTCTAGGCTTCCTAGGGGAAGCCTGACGTCGGCCGGTCTCTCGCCGACCGGCCTCCCACCGAGGAGAACCTCCCCTTGCCGACTGTTGACTGGCAGGGGGAGCAGTCTGATGCTGGGGGGCCACGGACTGTTGTTGCTGGAGCCCGTGGACCATAGCGGTGAGATTCTAGACTTGCTGGGAAAGAGTCGCCAGCCGCTTCGCTGTTTGATCAACGGCCTCCGGCGGCGGGCAGGCAACTGGAGGGTTGGTAGCAGGGGGATTGGCCTCCTGCTGCCTAGTTGGCGGGGGGAGCCCCGCTGGACAGCTGATGGAGGCATCCCGAGCTCCCATCACCACCATGGCTTCTCGAAGAGAAGAGGGGGAGAGATGTAGCGCAGGGAGAACGTTCGCTACTTTTTCTTATCCCCCTTCCTGGCGCGCCAATCTGATGACGCTTAATCACCTATCCTGGACGTCGGGAACGGGATGCTTCTCCAGGCTCTTCTTCACCAGGTTACCTACAGAAAAGTCTTAGGACCGGAGAGGGTTCTCCGGTGGGACCCTCCGACGCCCAAGTTAGCAACTGAGGTCACAACTAAAGAGGGGCTCGAGTGAGCCCTTTTTGGTTTGAGAAAGGAGGTCTCAGGGAGGAGGGATTCCTTCCTGAATGCTAAGGTAGTGATTTTGGGGATTATCACGCATACCTGTTTACTGGGTGGATTCACCTTTTATAGGGGTTGACCCTGGCATGATCACGTGGAATTTTGTGAGGAGGGAATGTCTGCGGAGTTCAGTTGCGTGAATCTGCGCTAGTTGGTGGGCTAAGTCCCATCGGAAAGGGAGAAAGCAGCGGTTGGTGGGCTAAGTCCCATCAGCCAGCGGGGCTATTGGGTAGTTGGGTCTAGTCCCATCAACAATGTGACCAGTAATAGCTGGACCTGGCATTGTTAGGCGGCGCAAGTCAGAGAGGCGGTTTCTTGAACTGCTGGGGCCATGCTGGGGGAAACTGGGACACCTTGACCCTCCCGAGGAGTCGAGGCTGAACCCGGCTGGCCAGGGGCGGCCGGGGCCGACCTCCCCGGCCAGGAAGTGCCAGGGGCGGGATAGGCCAGGAATGGCCAGGGCTGACTCGGCGGGCTTGGAGAGCCGGGGCCGAGGGGGCCGACCAGAAAGGGTTAGGGCCGACTCGGCGGCTTGGAGACGCCGGGGCCGAGAGGGGCCGACCAGGAAGGGTCAGGGCCGACTCGGCGGGCTTGGAGACGCCGGGGCCGAGAAGGGCCGATCAGGAAGGGTCGGGGCCGACTCGGCGGCTTTGAGACGCCGGGGCCGAGAGGGGCCGACCAGGAAGGGTCGGGGCCGACTCGGCGGGCTTGGAGACGCCGGGGCCGAGAGGGGCTGACCAGGAAGGGTCGGGGCCAACTTGGCGGGCTTGGAGACGCCAGGCCGAGAGGGGCCGACCAGGAAGGGTCGGGGCCGACTCGGCGGGCTTGGAGACGTAGGGGGCCGGCTGGGAAGTGCCGGGGCTGCCTAGCTTGGAGGCGGAGGGGGCCGGCTAGGAAGATGCCGGGGCCGGCTGGAAGGTGCTGGGGCCGCCTAGCTTGGAGACGTAGGGGGCCGGCTAGGAAGATGCCGGGGCCGGCTGGAGGTGCCGGGGCCGGCCAGCTTGGAGACATAGGGGGCCGGTTAGGAAAGTGCCGGGGCTGCCTAGCTTGGAGACGTAGGGGGCCAGCTAGGAAGATGCCGGGGCCGGCTGGGAGGTGCCGGGGTCGGCCAGCTTGGAGACGTAGGGGGCCAGCTCGGAAGATGTCGGGCCGGCTAGGAAGGTTGCCGGGGCCGGCCAGCTTGCAGACGTAGGGGGTCGGCTAGGAAAGTGCCGGGGCCGCCTAGCTTGAAGATGTAGGGGGCCGGCTAGGAAGATGCCGGGGCCGGCTGGAAGGTGCCGGAGCCGGCTGAGAAGTGCCGGGTGTCGATCTTGGAGGTAACGGCCTGGAGGTGCCGGCTTTAGAGGTGCCGGCCTTGGAGGTGCTGGCCTTGGATGTGCCGGCCTTGGATGTACCGGCCTTGGAGGTGCCGGCCTTGGAGCTGAGGTGGCCGAGCGGGGTTAGGCCGATTACCGAGGCCGAGGTGGGCCGTCGCGGACGTTGAGATCGAAGTGAGCCGCGGTCGATGCCGCTGTCAAGGTGGGCCGTTCAAAATTATTATCTTTTATTTTCCATGGGGTCAACTGCCCCATCAGTTTAAACTGGACCTAAACAAAGTCCATGCAAAGTTTTTATTGATCTAAGTATGTAAAGCTGAGTTTCTCTTATTACTTTCTGAGATTGACTCATGTTCAAGATTTTTTATGAGTTAAGCTTCAAAATTGTTTAAGCTTGATTTATTTTCTAGTTAAGCTGTGCTCGAGGTTCTCATGTACAGTTTGGATCATTTGTAGTTCTAGCCTGTTATTAATTATGATTATATGATTCCCGCACGCTACTTAAGTTTCATGCTGCAAGACCCATCTCGATAGGATCTCAACACGTTCGCAAACTATATCACATCCGCATTGAAAATTTTTATCCGGCTCTCATTAAATCCATATATATATATATATATATATATATCTTCTGATAAAATAATTTTAGCTATTATCTTAGTCTTTTTGCTTGAACAAACATTCATGTGACCTGGATGATTTCAGAAGACCACTTTGATGAAAGACATTCATGTGACCTAATCTATTCTAAAATATGTTTAAAACTAATGCACAATTCTTCAATTTATAGAGAAACAAAAATTAGCTATTAGAAACTAAAAAGAGTAGCTTAATAGTAAGTTGAACTAGCAGTTATGTCTGTTAGACTAACCTTCGGTTGAATGATTTGATCTGAGACAATTGACTGTTAGCTTATGCCCGATTGACCATACTAGCCTAAGCCAGTCAATCATTGGCCTTGGTTGAACGGCTTATTTTGACACTTATGCTTTAATCATCTGATACTAAGTAGCGATCGATAGGTCACTGTAGCATGTTATTGTAGCGATCGACTAGTATTATAGCAAATTTGAATCTTTTTAAGTTTTTTTAATCTTGTTTTCAATCCAAAACTAAATTTAATTGACTTTAATAATTCTTAAGCTTTGTGCCAATCACTCTTTTACTAAGTTCTATAATAATTATCTTTAGAAAAATAAAAAATTACAGATTGAAGCCATTCCTTTAGATATTTTTGAATATGATATTTGATTTTTCATTGTTCTTTTTCATTAGACTTTTTTTTCAAACTACTTAAATTTCTTATTAATTAAGTATATTTGATAAAATTTTGATCATATTTTGGCTTGGATCGACTATCATACTATTTATCATCACAAACTTATTATATCAGTTCTTTGATCAATGTTTTGTTACCATCAAAACAAATAATATTGAATCTTAGGTTCAACAAACTTTTTCTTTTTTATAATAAAAAATTATTGATTGTGAGATGATATCGGATGATAAAAAATACTTAAGTTAAGCATCATTAGGTATGTGCAAATTAGCAAGCATGCTCCCTGATGTGGCTGACGCAGCCACAAGGATAATTATGGTAAAATCAAACCTTAAGACGGCCCCGGCATCTCCAGGTCGTCCAAGTCGGCCCCCAGCCTTCCCAGGTCGGTTCCGCTCGGCCCCGGCACCTCCAAGTCGGCCGAGTCGGCCCCGATCTTCTCAAGTCGGCCCCGCTCGGCCCCGGCATCTCCAAGTCGTCCAAGTCGGCCAAGTCGGCCCCAACCTTCTCAGGTTGGCCTTGCTCGGCCCCGACACTCCAAGTCAGCCGAGTCGGCCCCAACCTTTTCAGGTCAGCCCCGTTCAGCCCCGGCATCTCCAGGTCGTCCAAGCCGGCCAAGTTGGCCCCGGCCTTCCCAGGTCGGCCCCGTTCGGCCCCGGCACCTCAAAGTCGGCCGAGTCGGCCCTGGCCTTCTCAGGTCGGCCCCGCTCGGCCCCGGCATCTCCAGGTCGTCCAAGTCGGCCAAGTCGGCCCCGGCCTTCCCAGGTCGGCCCCGGCACCTCCAAGTCGGCCCCACCTTCTCAGGTCGGCCCCGGCATCTTCAAGTCGTCCAAGTCGGCCAAGTCAGCCCCAACCTTCTCAGGTCGGCCCCGCTCGGCCTCGGCACCTCCAAGTCGGCCGAGTCGGCCCCGACCTTCTCAGGTCGGCCCTGCTCGGCCTCGGCATCTCCAGGTCATCCAAGTCGGCTAAGTCGGCCTTCCCAGGTCGGCCCCGCTCGGTCCCGACACCTCCAAGTCGGCCGAGTCGGCCCCGACTTCTCAAGTCAGCCCCGCTCGGCCCCGGCATCTCCAAGTCATCCAAGTCAGCCAAGTCAGCCCCGGCCTTCCCAGGTCGGCCCCGTTCGGCCCCGGCACCTCCAAGTCGGCCAAATCGGCCCCGGCCTTCCCAGGTTGGCCCCGCTCAGCCCTGGCACCTTCGAGTTGGCTAAGTCGGCCCCGTCCTTCCCAGGTCGACCCCGCTCGGCCCCGGCACCTCCGAGTCGGTCAAGTTGGCCCCGGCCTTCCCAGGTCGGCCCCGCTCAGCCCCGGCACCTCTGACTCGGTCAAGTCGGCCCCGGCCTTCCCAGGTCGATCCTCTGGTCCCAACTTCTCCGGGTCAGCCATGTCGGCCTCGACCATCCCTGGTCGACCCCGCCCCGGAACCTTCAGGACGGACCCAAATGGTCCTGGCTATTTGTACCGCCATCCTTCTGACCCATGCTGCCTGGTATCCCAGGCCCAACTACCCGCTGGCCACGTCGCTGATGGGACTGGACCTAATTATTTCTGTCAGCCCCGCTGACTGATGGGACGTGGCTCACCAACCGCAGTGTTTCTCCTGACTGATAGGACGTGGCTCACCAACCTCCATTTTTCTCCTTCTCTGATGGGACAGGACCCACCAACCAGCCAAGATTCACGCAATCCTCACAAGCCCCATGAAAATTCCTTTCTCACGGAACTCCATGTGGTCACACAGGGGTCAACCCCTACAAAAGGGAAGGTCTACTCAAGAATAAGGTAACGCAAACTCGTACACTTGCTACCCTGATACCCAGAAAGAAATTCCTATCTTTCTGAGGACTCATTTTTCTTCTCCCAGAGCTCGTCTGAGCTCTTCCTCAGCTGTGACCCTGTTACTGACTTGAGCATCGGAGGGTCCTCACCGAAGCTTCCTCCGGTCTTGGAACTTTTTGCAGGCCATCCGATCAGGCGAAGGACGACAAATTAAGCAGCTCTCTTCTCCCGATGTTCAGGGCTGGTGATCAGGCATCATTAGATTGGCGCGCCAGAAGGGGAGAAACTAAGGCAGACAAAGGAGGTCCAAACCCTACAGTTTATTTCTCTCCCTCCCAACAATGTGATGACACGAGCTCAGGATGCCTCAATCGGTCACCCTGGGAGGAACTTCCCCGTCTAAGCAGCAGGAGGCCAACCTCCCTGCCGCTGATCCTCCCGTCGTTTCCCCTCAACTGGAAGTGGTTGCCTCGGCTGCGAGCAGCTGGCAACCCTCACTCGACAAGTTCAGACCCTCACCGCTATGGTCCATGGACTTCAGCAGCAGCAGTCTGTGGCCACCCAACATCAGACTGCTCCCCCTGCTAGTCAGCAATCTGCAAGGGAGGCTCTCCTCAGCGAAAGACCGATCGTCGCTGGGCTTCTCCAAGGAAGCCCCACCGTGAGCCCCCCAAATGGCGTGATCCCCTGATTGCGGCCCGAGCAAGTTCCCTCCAGAGCCGCACCGACAGGAGCCAAAGCGAAAATCCACTTTTCGCGTCCTTCTCCTTCTTCTTCTTCTTCCTCTTCTTCATCTTCCGAGCCATCTCGGAGAGCCCCGACAAACAGCCGCCAGCGGAGGAGCGCCTGGACGAGTACAACCGGCAACTAGATGAGCTCGCCAGAAAGATCAACAATCAACCAGAGGAGGAATATACACCCGTCCTCCTTACACTCGTCGAATACTAGAGGAGCCTGTTCCCTCTAGATTCGATTCCCCTAGATAGATCCGTACGATGGCACGACGGATCCTCTCGACCACCTCGAGAGCTATAAATCCATGATGCAAGTCCAGGTGCCTCAGACGCCCTTCTCTGTAAGGCTTTCCCCACCACTCTGCGGAAAGCCGCTCATGCCTGGCACTCGCCTTGTCCCCTCACAGCATCGACTCTTTTCGAGAGCTGGAGAGGGCTTTTCTGGCACATTTCAACGCCTGCCGGCGCATCCCAAGAGTCGCAGACAGCCTCTTCTCAGTGCGCCAGAAGGAGGGAGAGCCACTGCGGACTTTGTGTCCCGGTTCAAACCCGCCCTCGAAGTTTATCATCTCGACGACGCGGTGGCTATGCTGGCGCTGAAGCGGGGACTCCTTCCGTCCCGCTTCACCTTTTCTCTAGACAAGAAGCCCCTAAGTTCCTACTCCGACCTTCTCCTCCGAGCCCAGAAGTACATCCGCGTGGATGAGGCGACCTCACTCATCGGGAATCCTCAAGAAGCTCCAGCGCAAGCCTGCACGCCCCGAGCCTAGCGGACCCCCTCATCACCGGCAGTCCGACCCGTCTCACTGGTCTGATAATAGGCGTCAAAGCCCCATCCCCGATGAGAGCAAGCTCACACCCCTTCTCGCCCCTCGATCCCACATCCTGATGGAAATCGAGGGCGAGCCTTATCTCCAGCACCCTCCTCCCATGAAGAAAGGTCTTCCCCGACAAGAGCCGTTACTGCCGATTCCACCGGGATTATGGCCATGACACCGGGATTATGGCTGATACCGACAGTTGCTATAGTCTGAAGCGGGCCATCGAGGAGCTCATCCAGCGGGGCTACCTCGGCAAGTACGTCCAAAAGGCACCGCAGCCACTGCCGGCACTTATGGGACCCCGCTCGCTCAGGCCATGATCGACAACACCCCCACGGAGCGGACGGTTGGAATGGTATCCTGGGAAGCAGCCGAGAGGGGAGGAGGCGTCGGGTAGTGTAGTCTTGGGGGGGATCGGTGAATATTGAAAATGTAAACAATGAAGGCATTGCCGTCTCTATGACGATCGCCAAGCACCCTGTAAAAAGGATATTAGTTGATAGTGGCAGCTCGGCTGACATCCTTACTTACGACGCTTTTGTTCGGATGGGATTGTCTCTAGACTCTCTTCAACTGTGGCAACCCCTTTGGTCGGGTTCACCGGAGATTCGGTAAGGGTTGAAGGTGAGATATCTTTGCCTGTGACAGCCGACACCGCCATGCCAAAGCACAGTGATCATGAAGTTCCTGGTCGTGAGGGTCCATTGGCATACAATGCCATTCTCGGGCGCCCAGGCCTAAATCTATTGGATGCGGTTATCTCCACCCGGCGCATGCTGGTGCAGTTTTCCACTAGTAAAGGAGTAGGGGAGATGAAGGGCGAGATCAGCTCAGTTTGCCCTGCTATCACACGGCGTGAATCCCCTTGGAGGTCGAGCCGGTCCCAGAAGCAATTGATCCAAGGGAATCCGACAGGAGGGGGGAACCGGCCGAGCACCTCCTGACTTTTCACTCAGGGACGATCCGGCGAGGACCGTGCGCATTGGCGGACTCCTCCCCCAGGAGGACCGTGATCGCCTCCTAACCTTCCTGTGGGCCAACTCAGACATTTTTGCTTGGTCAGCGTCTGACATGCCCGGCATCCCTCCAGAAGTAATCACCCACAAGCTCAACATTGATCCGAAGCATCGTCCAATCCACCAGAGGAAGAGGAGCTTCGCTCTCGAGCGGCAAAAAGCCATTGATGAGGAGGTCAACAAACTGCTCAATGCCGGCCACATCCGAGAAGCGCATTACCCTAGCTGGTTGGCCAATGTCATGGTACGAAAGGCAAACGGAGCTGGAGAATATGCATAGACTTCACTGACCTTAACAAGGCATGTCTGAAAGACAGTTTTCCCCTGCCAAGGATAGACCAATTGGTAGATTCCACCTCTGGTCACGAGCTCCTCAGCTTCATGGATGCCTTCTCCGGATATAATCAAATAAGGATGGACCCCAGCGACGAGGAGCACACCTCCTTCGTGACAGAAAAGGCATTTATTGCTACAAGTGATGCCCTTTCGGCTCAAGAATGCAGGGGCGACCTATCAAAGGTTGATGAACAAGGTATTTCAGGATCAGCTCGGCCGGAACATGGAGGTCTACATGGATGACATGTTGACCAAGAGCATCCGCGCTTCTGATCATGTTTTCGACCTAGAGGAAACCTTCAACAACCTCCGTCGCTTCCAAGTCAAGCTGAACCCCAAGAAATGTGCCTTTTGGGGTCACGGCAGCAAGTTTCTGGGTTTTATGGTAACTCAGCGAGGGATCGAGGCGAACCCAGAGAAGATCAGTGCCATCTCGACATGAGGCCACCATCCAACAAGAAGGAAGTGCAACGGCTAACGGGAAGGGTGGCGGCTCTAAGTCGTTTCCTCTCCAAATCGGCTGAGAGGTGCTTGCCCTTCTTCAAGGCCCTGCGGAAGGTGAACAACTTCAAGTGGACGGATGACTGCCAGAAAGCTTTCGATGGCTGAAGGCATTTCTGTCTTCTCCGCCACTCTTGTCCAAGCCGAGAGATGGGGAGAGTCTCTTCCTTTACCTAGCTGCTTCCTCAGAGGCCGTTAGCTCAGTCCTGGTGCGCCTTGATGCTGACGGAACCCAAAGGCCAGTCTATTACGTGAGCAAGGTCTCCACGATGCGGAGGTCAGGTACTCCAAACCAAGAAAATTATTTCGCCTTGATAGTCTCCGCCCGGCGTCTCCGCCATATTTCCAAGCCCATCCTATCGTGGTGCTCACGGACCAGCCTCTCCGAGCCATCCTGGCCCGTCCGATACTTCGGCGACTCGCCAAGTGGGCCATCAAGCTAGGGAATTCGACATCTCTTTCCAAGCGCGACCGGCCTTGAAGTCCCAAGTCCTGGCCGACTTCCTGGTCGAGTGCACTTGGGCGGATGAAGAGATCAAGGAGGTTTCCGTGGAGAGCAGAGCCCGAGCCGAGCGACGATGGAGAACCTGGATCCTCCATGTGATGGCGCATCGAATTCTCAAGGGAGCGGCGCCGGCCTCATTCTTGCCGGGCCGGAGGAGAGAGAACCGAGTGCGCCCTGAGGTTTCTTTTTGAAGCCACCAACAACCAGGCGGAGTATGAAGCCCTGCTGGCCGGGTTAAGGCTAGCCCAGGAGTTGAGCAAAGCACTCAGAGCTTTCACGGACTCGCAACTCGTCTCCGGCAAATCAACGGAGAGTATGAGTGCGCGACCCCGTTATGGCGCAATATCTGAAAAAGGTTCAACTCTTGACCTCCTCACTGCTTACTTCAGCATCAGTTACATCCCCCGGAGTGAAAACGCCAAGGCCGACGTCCTCTCCGACTGGCTACCTCCGCCGACGGCTCGTAAGGGATGCCTACATTGAATACTTAGAAAGGCCCAGCATAGAAGATGGCGAGGAAGTCCTCCCGCTCACCCCGAACCTACATGGATGGATGCCTATGTCCGCTATCTCACCGACGGCACCCTCCCTGACGACCGCAATGAAGCCAATTGCTCAAGTGGAGGGCCTCCAAGTTCATCCTCCTCGACGGACGCCTATACAGAAGGTCATTCTCCTACCTTTGCTTAAGTGTGTAGGCCCACCGACCGACTACATCCTCAGAGAAATCCATGAAGGCATTTGCGGAAATCATCTGGGGGGCAGATCCTAGCCCAGAAGGCCCTCCGTCAGGGGTACTTCTGGCTCACTATGAGAGAGGACGCGGCCAAGCTAGTTCAAAGTGTGATGGCTGCCAGCGCCACGCACACATCCATCATCAGCCGCCACCCCGCTGAGCCCACTCTCGGCTCCTTGGCCCTTTGCCCAGTGGGGAATGGACATCCTTGGACCTTTCCCCCCAGCTTCGGGACAGCGGAGATTCTTACTAGTCGCCATCGACTACTTTTCCAAGTGGGTCGAGGTCGAGGCGTTGGCCAAATCACCGAGAGCAAAGTTAAAGCTTTCTTCTGGAAGTCGATCATATGCCGTTTTGGCTTGCCTCACACCCTCGTCACGGACAACGGCCGCCAATTCAACAACGAGGCATTCAAAGCTTTTTGCGAGGAGCTAGGCATTCGCCACGATTCACCTCTGTCGGCCACCCCCAGACCAACGGGGAGGCTGAGGTCATGAACCGCACCATCCTCAGAGGGCTCAGGACTCGCCTAGATGGATCCAAGGGACGCTGGGTAGAAGAGCTCCCCAGTGTGATATGGGCTTACCACACATTCCCAGAGCCCCGACGGGTGAACTCCTTTCAGCTCTCCTTTGGATCCGAGGCCGTCATCCCTGTCGAGATCGGATTGCCCAGTCCACGTGTGGAGTCCTTCAGTGAGGAAGGCAACTCCGCATTGATTCGGGCCAACCTAGACTTTATCGACGAGGCACATGACAGGCAAGACTGCGCATGGCGACCTTTCGTCAGCGAGCAGGCCAAGTACTACAACGCCCGGTTCGTCCCAAGGTTTCCGCCGGGAGATCTGGTGCTACGAAAGGCCGAGGTATCTAAGCCTACGGAGGGGGGCAAACTATCCCCCAACTGGGAAGGTCCCTACCGCATCGCCGAGGCACTCCACCGGGGGGCATACAAACTAGAAGAGCTCAGCGGACAATCCCATTCCGCGTACCTGGAATGCGGATAACCTCCGCCGATATTATCAATGATGTATCCCCCAGAATACAAGCAATAAAAGAGGTCCCTTCCAGCGTCACAGCCTGCTCTCCCTTGCATCCAAGTCTTCTCAAAAAGGAGCTCGCCAGGCATCGCGCCCACGGGACACCACTCGGCCCGGCACGAGGTGCCCCCGAGGCGGTTAAGACCCTAAAGGCTCCGTACCCACCGAGTCACCCTTCGGGTGGCACACAAACCCCGAAGTGGTTCTAAAGGAGCTCGCCGGCATCGCGGCCCATGGAACACCACTCGGCCCCAGCATGGAGGTGCCCCCGAGGCGGTTAAGACCCTAAAGGCTTTGTACCCGCCGAGTCGCCCTTCGGGTGGTACACAAACCCCCGAAGTTATTCTAAAGGAGCTCGTCGGCATCGCGCCTACGAAACACCACTTGGCCCCGGCACGAGGTGCCCCCAAGGCGTTAAGACCCTAAAGGCTCGTACCTGCCGAGTTGCCCTTCGGGTGGCACACAAACCCCCAAAGTGGTTCTAAAGGAGCTCGCCAGCATCGCGGCCCACGGGACACCACTCGGCCCTGGCACGGAGGTGCCCCCGAGGCGGTTAAGACCCTAAAGGCTCTGTACCCGCTGAGTCACCCTTCGGGTGGTACACAAACCCCCGAAGTGATTCTAAAGGAGCTCGCCGGTATCGCGGCCCATGGGACACCACTCGGCCTGACACGGAGGTGCCCCCGAGGCGGTTAAGACCCTAAAGGCTCCGTACCCACCGAGTTGCCCTTCGGGTGGCACACAATCCTGCGAAGTGGTTCTAAAGGAGCTCACCGGCATCGCGGCCCATGGACACCACTCGGCCCCGGCACGGAGGTGCCCCCGAGGCGGTTAAGATCCTAAAGGCTCCGTACCCGCCGAGTCACCCTTCGGGTGGCACACAAACCCCCGAAGTGGTTCTAAAAGAGCTCGCCGGCATCATGGCCCACAGAACACCACTCGGCCCCAGCATGGAGGTGCCCCCGAGGCGGTTAAGACCCTAAAGGCTCCGTATCCGCCGAGTCACCCTTCAGACGGCACATGAACCCCAGAAGTGGTTCTAAAGGAGCTCGCCGGAATCGTAGCCCACGAGACACTACTCGGTCTCTGGTGCTCTCGAGCCAATCTCGGCGTTAAGTTGCCCTCGAATCGTTCTAAGTCCTTAGAATATTATCCGATCAAACGGCCTGCGACAACTCAAGGCATCCTAAGTAGCATCCTATGCGGCCGACTTATACTTCAAAGATGCATTTCAACATAGGCTAACCTGACGCAGCGGTTCGGCCACGGTATCATCACATGCGCAACGCTCAGAGTCAAAGAGCATCTCGAAAGAAAGGTTCCCCCTTTCTCATCAACAGGCGTGGGATCCGTCTTATTATTATTCGCACAGCAAAATGGTTCAGCTTAGAGGAAAGAAGAAACAGACATGGAAAGAACACCGAGATATTCTTACAGAAAACTTCTCTTCATTGATAATGAAATAGGAGTACAAAATCTGGCCTAAGGCCGGTTACAAAAAGGAAAAGAAACAACAATTTCTCAGGGCTCGTTTGGGCCTGGCTCTTCTTTGTCGTCTTCTTCCTCTGCTGGCTCCTCATCAGCTTCCCCAGGTCGGATCCCCTCGAGCTCGGCAATGTCAATTTTGAGAGCCGCGGACACCTTGGTCTTGCACATCTCAAAGCCCTTGATGTAGGCGTCAAGGTTGGCCTCGAGGACTTCTTTCCTAAACTCTGGCTAGGCCTTGTAGCTGGATACGGCCTGCCCCGCTTTGGCCTCGGCTCGCTCGGCCCTGGCCCTGGCCCTGGCCTCTCTGGCCCTGCCTTCGGCTTCCTCAGCGCGGGCATTGGCCTCGTCCGCATAGGCCACGGCCCCGGCCTTTTTGTGGCCTGCCTCAACCGTCGCTTTCTCCGTGGTGACTGCTCTCTCCGCGGCGGCCTGGGCCTCCCCTCGCGCTGCCTTGACCTCCTCCGCGGCGCATTGAAGCTGGCAATTCAGCTCCTCCTTCTGCGCCATGGCGGCCTTCAACTTCTCCAAGACCAGCTCCAGCTTGGCCTCGGCCGCGGTGGCCCGGCCACCCTCGGCCCCGGCCCGGCTCTCCGCCTCCTTCAGTCGGCCGACCAAATTCTCCTCCCGAGCCTTGGCCTCCTGGTGAAGTTGAGCGAGGCTCTGGTACTGCGCCGCACTCTCCTTCCTGTACTTCTCGGCCCGTGCCAATGCCCTTGTAAGCGCGTCCGAAGAATGGACCACCGCCTCGCGAAGGCCGACCGCGCCATTGGCCATCTACAGCAATGGGAACATGATCATCCCTAGAAGATCAGGGCATCAAAAACACGTCCGGAAACAGAGAAAGCTCAGAAGATTACCTGGACAATGGCGACCTTCACCATATCTAGGAGTGCGGAGTGGCTCATTCCCCGCATCTCCTCCTCGGACTCGGCAGTTCGGACACCTGACAAAAGGCGGGAGGCTTGCGTGGCATCCACCATTGAGTTGAACCTGGGGACTGGCCGCGTCGTCCCCTCTTGCGGACCCTCGACCCGAGGGCGAGATGAGCGGCGCACCAACCATTGGGATGAGCTCTCCGGCCCATCCCTCTGCTCTCTGGTCGCGTCCACCCCGGCTTGGGGTTCCTTGGTGACTTGCTCCCTCTCTCCGGTAGGGGAGGGAGCCATCTTCATCTCCAACTCAATGGCAGCCGGAGGGCTAACAGCGACGGTTACCTGCCCCGCCTCGAGCACATCGGCGATAGCAGGAGCCTCCTCATCGAGATCCACAATCACCACGATGGTTTGGGTGGTGACCTGGATCTCTCCCTCCTCCACTTCGGTCCCGGCCAGCCTTGGGACCACTTCCCTAGCTGGCGCTTCCCTAGTCGGCTCTTCTGCAGGTGCTGGGGGCTTAGGGGATTCCGCGGCTCGGGCCGGCTCGGTCCGCTCCCTCCTCCAAAGTTTCTTCGCCGGCCTTGATGTTTCCCCGGCTACTGGCCTCTTCTGCTTCAAGGCAGCTTCAAGCTCCCCGGCAGAGAACCTCATCGTTGCATCCAAAAATGAAAAGTATCAGCAGCAGCACATGGTAACCCCCCGGCCGAGATAGAAGGAATCAAACGTCATGCTCACCAACTACCGGGGCCAACTCAGCTTCTATTAGGTTCTCCTCAGATAGGAGTTCCTTGTAGCCAGGGATCTGGCAATTGAATAGCCGGGTGAAGAGTTTCCTATCTCTCTCCCCACGGTGGCATTGTCATTGGAGCTTGTGTCCGGCTCCATCCAATCGGGCCTAACCCCCTCAACATGGGCAAAGAGGAAGCGGGATTTCCACTCCCTAATCTTAGACGGGAGACCTAGGGGAAAGGCCCTACCCGGCCTGGCGGTGAAATCCCATCAGGGCCCCTCACATTGGTAGCGGAGTTTATAAAATGCCTGGAACAGCGATAACCCTAGCCGGGCCCCCTCGAAATGGAAAAGAATTACAAAGGCACATATGATCCATATCGAGTTTGGAGTCAACTGCGCCGGCACCAGCTTATATCTATCTAAAAGGTTAAGGAAAAAGGGGTGGAGTGGAAGGCGCAACCCGCACCGGAAGAACTCCTCTTATAGAGCAATCCGATCAGAGTAGGTGGAGGTTACCCTATCCTTAGGCCCTGGTGCGGACAGACGGATGAAGCTAGGAACCTGGTACTTAGCCCTAATGGTCTCTACGTCCTCTTGGGTCATGGTTGAGGCGACTCTCGCCGGACCCACAGGATCAAGGCTCACCGCTGAGGGTGGAGCCGGGCGATGGGAAGACACAGGAACTGCCCTAATGGGAGAGATTGAGGTGGACAGAGGTTCAACCGATGATAGTTGGCCGTGGATGGTAATTCCCCCCACCGGCCGAGACATCTGACGGGCTGAAGGGGTTTGGTCTTCACTGTTGGAATGGGAAGTTTCTACTAAAGGCCTCTTACCCTCCCTAACGGCACGGCGGTCCATGGGTGAAGATGAAGGATGAAACTAACCTAGGAATCGAAAGAACTTGAAGGCGGAAAGGCTTAGGTTGCAGAAAAATTTAAGAGAGGAAAGGCTGGAAGAAAGAAATGGCAATGTAAAAGCTTTCCCCAAGCCCTTAGGGTGCTTTTATACCCCCATTTCCAAACGGCGATAATCAAGGGCCCGCCACGCGGCACTCTCCTATTGCGCCATGGGCTGTTCGCCGAAAATCTCACCTGCACCCGAGACGTGCCACCTCGATCCACCCCAAGGAGCGTGATCCCCAGCCAATCGCAGGGTATAGAAGACGAAGAAGCAATGATGGCCCTCACCTTTTACCATTCCCCGATAGGTTTCCTCTTCGAGGCGTACGGCGCTAACGTCATCTCCCGCCTACCGCATGATTACAGAAAATTTTCGAAGCGACACTGCCTCGGAACGATGCGCCAGCTCACCAAGCCATTAAAAGCGCACTAAAGAGCAATCATTTTTTGAATTTTTGCACCCCTCTCGCCCAAAGGGCAGCGGGCGCATGGCCCTTCGCGCTCAGGGGCAGGGGGGCATCTAATGTGGCTGACGCAGCCACAAGGATAATTATGGCAAAATCAAAACCTTAAGATAGCCCCGGCATCTCTAGGTCGTCCAAGTCGGTCAAGTTGGCCCCGGCCTTCCCAAGTCGGTCCCGCTCGGTCCCAGCACCTCCAAGTCGGCCGAGTCGGCCCCGACCTTCTCAGGTCGGCCCCGCTCGGCCCCGGCATCTCCAAGTCGTCCAAGTCGGCCCCGACCTTCTTAGGTCGGCCCCGCTCGGCCCTGGCACCTCCAAGTCGGCCGAGTCATCCCCGACCTTCTCAGGTCGGCCCCGCTCAGCCCCGGCATCTTCAGGTCGTCCAAGCCAGCCAAGTTGGCCCCGGCCTTCCCAGGTTGGCCCCGCTCGGCCCCGGCACCTCCAAGTCGGTAGAGTCGGCCCCGACCTTCTCAGGTTGGCCCCGCTCGGCCCTGGCATCTCCAGGTCGTCCAAGTCGGCCCCAGCCTTCCCAGGTCAGCCCTGGCACCTCCAAGTCAGCCGAGTCAGCCCTGACCTTCTCAGGTCGGCCCCGCTCGGCCCCGGCATCTCCAAGTCGTCCAAGTTGGCCAAGTCGGCCCCGACCTTCTCAGGTTGGCCCCGCTCGGCCCCGGCACTTCCAAGTCGGTCGAGTCGGCCCCAACCTTCTTAGGTCGGCCCCGCTCGGCCCCGGCATCTCCAGGTAGTTCAAGTTGGCCCCGGTCTTCCCAAGTCGGCCCCGCTCGGCCCCGGCACCTCCAAGTCGGCTGAGTCGGCCCCGACCTTCTCAGGTCGGCCCCGCTCGGCCCCAGCATCTCCAAGTCGTCCAAGTCGGCCCCGGCCTTCCTAGGTTGGCCCCGTTCAGCCCCGGCACCTCCAAGTCAGCCAAGTCAGCCCCGCTCGGCCTAGTCGGCCAAGTCGGCCCCGGTCTTCCCAGGTCGGCCCCGCTCGGT
Source organism: Calamus simplicifolius (assembly GCA_900491605.1). NCBI lineage: Eukaryota > Viridiplantae > Streptophyta > Magnoliopsida > Arecales > Arecaceae > Calamus > Calamus simplicifolius. The sequence goes on from UESW01001656.1 coordinate 16,529, forward strand.
CCTGGCACCTCCAAGTCGGCCAAGTCGGCCCCGGCCTTCTCAGGTCGGCCCTGCTCGGCCCCAGCACCTCCAAGTCGGTCAAGTCGGCCCCGGCCTTCCCAGGTCAGCCCCTTTGGTCCCAACTTCTCCGGGCCAGCCGTGTCGGCCCCGACCATCCCTGGTCGACCCCGCCCCGGCACCTTCAGGATGGATCCAGAACGATCCTGACTATTTGCGCCGCCGTCCTTCTGACCCACGCCGCCTGGCATCCCATGTCTAACTACCCACTGGTCATGCCACTGATGGGACTGGACCTAACTATCTGTCAACCCCGCTGACTGATGGGACGTGGCTCACCAACCGCCATTTTTCTCATGACTGATAGGACGTGGCTCACCAACCACCATTTTTCTCCTCCTCCGATGGGACAGGACCCACCAACCAGCCAAGATTTACGCAACCCTCACAAACCCCACGGACATTTCTTTCTCATGGAACTCCACATGGTCACACAGGGGTCAACCCCCTACAAAAGGGAAGGTCCACTCGAGAATAAGGTAACGCAAACTCGTACACTTGCTACCCTGATACCCAGAAAGAAATTCCTATCTTTCTGAGGACTCATTTTTTCTTCTCCCAGAGCTCGTCTAAGCTCTTCTTCAGCTGTGACCCCTGTTACTGACTTAAGCGTCGGAGGGTCCTTACCGGAGCTTCCCTCCGGTCTTGGGACTTTTGTAGGCCATCCGTTCAGGCGAAGGATGGCAAATTAAGCAGCTCTCTTATCCCGACATTCAGGACCGGTGATCAGGCGTCATCACTCCCTTTAAATCTACGCTTTTCTTTTTTCTAAAAATGAGCCAATAACAATTCTTATCTATTCCTAATACTTCCTTTTCCTAACATAGTTAATACAATATACCATTAGCACCAAAATAATGTACTAATATACTTAATACATCAATGTGATGTGGTCAATACAAGTGAAGATCACAGTTTCTCTTCTAATTTTTTTTTTGCTTTCATATAAATCAATAATTTATAAACCAATATAATATTTTTTCATAAACCATATCAAATAATAACAATTTTATCAATCATATCAAATAATCATCAAATAGCAATTTGAATCAATCATATCAATAATAATAGTCAATCTTGCATTCAATCTATTTCTCCTCCTTTTGGAATCATAAAAAATGAATTAAATATTAAATGTACTTGATTGAGAGATAGATAGATGGTAGCAATATATTAACTATTAAGTCAAAGTAATACTACCAAAAGTATGGCTCATGTCAAAATAAGCACAATAGTATCAAAATGGCTATAAATATTTTACTATGATATCAATTGTTGCCAAGAATCAATCAATATAGATCTTAATACTATTTGTTGCCGATTAAGAACTATTATCATAAATAAATAAATAAATAAATAAATAAATAAATAAGGCTTTATTACATAATAGGCATAGCATCATTAGTTTGTACATATTTTAACACCAATTAATGATGCTAATTATTGTACAATTATAAGTCATTATTGAAAAAGTGTAATACTTCTTGTTGCTTGGTCATGGGACAATCCCACGTTACATCACCCAACAATCCCTTAATGGGCCAAATGCACTAAGGTTAGAGTTTCCTGTGTGCTTTAAAAGTCGTGTGCGAGGGTGGTTCGGGTTTCCCCTTAGGGTTTGCTTTAAGATTCATGCCACGGTTTGTCATCGTCCCGATCTTCGGTTATTCTACAGTTCATGGTGTCCTCTGCTTCCTTGACGATGGCCGATGACGGCTCTGTCCCTCTGTCTAGTGGGGATGGTCACTCTGTTCGTCGAAAATTTGGAAGTTTTTTTTCATGGTTAGCTCCGTCGCCTTCCCCTGCTGAAGTTGCCGGGTTAGAGCGGATGTTTTCGGAGGTCATCCAGCTACCAACGGCGGCGATTGACCGGGAGTTCGAAGATTGGTCTTCTTCTGGTGTGATTGTCCGCTCGTTGTCGAGGTGGGTTCCCTTGGATGCTGTGCTCAGGGAGTTCCATTGGGCTGGCCTGGCTGGCAGGATTGAATCCATCTCTTTGGCCCACCGAACGTTTATGATGAAGTTTGAGCTCTCGGCTACTAGGTGTGCTGCTCTAATGCAGCCTTGGATTGTCAATGGACAACCGCTAGTAGTGGAGCCTTGGCGACCTGATTTTGTCCCGGCTGAAGATGCTCTGCAGTCAGCGTTGCTTTGGATCCGTCTACCGAATCTTCTGATAGAATACTGGAATGAGGAGACTCTCCGTAGTATTTTATCGGTCGGCGGTCATTTTGTGGAGGCCGATGTGTTCACGAAGGAGAGACGGAGGGGCAGCTTCGCTCGAGCCAGCGTCAGGGTGGATTTGAGTTAGCCTCTCCGGCCAGGGGCGAGGTTCAGAGCTCACGGTTCCCCCTTCTGGCAACAATTCGCATATGAGCATGTCGATTGCATTTGTCTGAGCTGTGGTTCTATCCATCTGTTAGGGCCGTGTTCTTCTTCTTTGGAGCCGGGGTCCTCTGCTACGGCTCCTCTGTTTGGGCCATGGATGGCAGCAATTCGTCACCGGAAGCCATCCCCTGTTCTGGTGAATGAGGGGGTTTTGTTGGATCAGGTCTTGGCTGAGGAGGCAAAGGGCAAGGGCAATGCTGATGCTTTGGGTGATCAAGAGGGATGGAGGAAGCCAGGGAAGGTTGCTAGGAGAAGGTCTGTACCTTCATCCTCTCTTCCTAATGTGGCGGTCATTCATTCTATGAATAGGGAGAAGGAGGGTCCGTGCCGGGAGTCTTCTAATGTGCAGGGTCCATGCCGGCAGTCTTTTGATGTGCCGGTTACTGTTCATCCTGAGACTGTGATATCTGATGCTCCCGTGGTTAGTTCAGAAGGATCATTGCATGATGTTCCTCTCTCCTATTCCCATAAGGTTTCTAAGGGAAGAAGGAGAAAGAATCCCACTGTGCTCCAGCTTGAGAAAAACTATTCGTCTGACACGGTTTTTCTATTTAAGGCCAAGAGTTCTAATGTTCAGACTGCTATTTCCCCTGGGTCTCAGTGTGCCGAGCCTGCTTCTCATATTGGAGTTCAGATGCCAGAGGGAAGGAAAGTGGCTGCTAATCCTTTTTCTCTTACTGGATCGGATCATTGGGCCGGATGTTCTAAGGTTCGGGTGGATGCCAACCCAGCCTCTCTGAAACGGGCCCGGGCTGTTGAGTTCAATGGGCCTAGAGTGTCCTATAAGGCTTCTAAAGGTAAGGTCCGGGTTCCTTCTGTAGGCAAGGGCCCATATGTGGCTGCTGATCTTCCCATGGCATCTGGCAACCCTCAGGGTCAAGATGGTCATGAGTCTGCTGTTACAACTCTGAAAGATGCCTTAGCTGCTTCCCCCTCTGTCGCTCGGGGAGGTGGATCTCCTCCTAAGGAACAGAGTGATGTTGCTCCCATGGAGTTTGTTTAGCAGCCGGATCCCCTTGACCAACCTGTGTGTCAGCAGCTCGATCAGGGATTCCAGGTGTAGTGTCTTGATTCGGGAGTCACTTCAGATATGGTAATGTCGGGGGCTCAGGGTGGGGCCTAAGGTTACCTTGGTTCTTTTTTGTTATGAAGATCCTCATTTGGAATGTTTAAGGAGCACTGAAACCATCTTTTCGGTCCTCCTTTGGTAGACTTTTGCAAATTCATCATTTTGATATATGTGTTTTGTTGGAAACACGGTTGTCGGGACTTAGTCTACAGCGGTTTCGGCAGCGTGTCTCCCGTAACTGGTCTTCCTATGCTGTGGAAGCTAATGGGCTCTCTGGGGGTATTCTGGTTCTTTGGCAAAACTCTGCTATCCATGTCGACGCTTTTCACCACTGTCACCAGCTGGTGGCTTTGGTTATATCGGAGGGAATCACCCCGCCCTTGGCTGCTTTTGGATGTCTATGCCAGCACTGACTTTCGGTAGCGGCGTGATCTCTGGACGGAGATTCTTACCTTGTTAGGCCAGGGCCTCCCCACTCTCATCGCCGGTGACTTCAATTGTATTGTGGATTCTTCTGAGAAGCGTGGGGGGCATCGTTTTATGGATTGTCCGAATTCTATAGAGTTTTGCTCCTTTATATCTTCTACTGGTCTTTTCGATTTGGGCTTCTTGGGGCCGCAGTTTACTTAGTGCAACAATCGGAATGGCTCTACTCGGGTATGGGAGCGGTTGGATCGGGCTTTGGCCTCCTCTTCTTGGATGCAGTCCTTTTCCGGCGCCACTACCACTCATCTTCCTCGCATTGCATCGGACCATTGTCCCTTCCTTATTTCTACTGAGGTGTCTTCTCACAGGCGGGGGCCTTTTCGGTTTGAGCAGTTTTGGTCATGTTATTCTTCGACTCGGTCCTTAATAAGTCAGGTGTGGCGTATGCCTGTTAGAGAGAATGCTACTTACCGTCTCACTCGCCGCTTAGAGCTCACAAAACGCAAGCTCTTAGGGTGGCATAGAAGAGAGGTGGGGGATCTCTTGCAGCAAGTCCAGGATGTGGAAGCAGTTATCTCTACCCTTCAGGCGAAGGAGGATGCGGAGGGTCTGCTTTCTGACATGGATCTTCAGTCTCTTAGGAGGAGTTTGGCACTGCATCATTCGTTGCTCCGTCAACAGGAGATTTACTGGAGGTAGCGGTCCCAGGTTCAGTGGATTCAGGATGGTGATCGGAACACCAGGTTCTTTCACCAAGCTACTGTGGCTCGGCATGCTGCTAATCAGATCCGGCGAATTAGTGATGCCGATGATAATATCCTTGAGGAAGATGAGGCTATTAGGGAGGAAGTTCTCCACTTTTTTCAGTCTTGCTGGTCGGAGGAGTCTAGCTCTGACTCCCCCATTATCACTGCTACCCGGGATGTTAGGGTTTCTGAGAGTGATAATGGTCTTTTGATTCAGGAGGTTTGGGCGGAGGAGATTCGCTCTGCGGTTTGGGCTTTGGGTCCTGACAAAGCTCCTAGTCCTGATGGCTTTCCGCCCTTCTTCTTCTGCTACTACTAGGATATTATTGGGCCTGATGTTCTCTTGGCTATTCAGCATGTTTTTTCTTCCAGAACTATTCCCCCAGATTGGCAGAGGACTTTTCTTGCCCTTGTTCCTAAAAGAGCTAATGCTTTGCTCCCCCAGCATTTTAGGTCGATCAGCTTGTACACCACCTTATATAAAGTCTGTGCTCGGATCTTGGTTACTAGGCTGCAGGGGGTGATTCCCCGTCTCATCGCCCCAGAGCAGGGAGCTTTCATTCGCGGGCGTAGCATCACTGATAATGCTTTTATTGCCCAGGAGTTTATGCATGATCTCCAACGTGCCATATGTCGTCAGCCTCTTATGGCTGTCCAGTTAGATATGGAGAGAGCTTATGATAGGATGAGTTGGATTTTTCTCCGACATACGCTAAGGGTGTTTGGATTTGCTGATCTCTTCATTGAATGGGTTATGGCCTGTATTCAAGAACCCACTTTTTCTATTATTATTAATAACAGTCTGACTGAGTATTTTCCCTTTGCCGTTAGTCTCCATCAAGGATGCCCTCTCTCTCCATTCCTCTTGTTTTGTGTGCTGATGATTTGTCTCGTGCTCTTCATCAGGCGGTTGGGGCGTCTCTTTTGCAGCCTTATATGCCTGGGCCTCTTGGACCTCCTCTTACCCACTTTCTTTTTGCTGATGATTGCATTTTTCTTAGCCCAGCTTCTGTTCAGAACGCAACTACTTGTTCTGCTATTATTCAGTCTTACTGCCAGAATTCGGGGCAGCGGGTTAACTTGCAGAAATCTATACTTTGCTTCAGCCCTTCGACCTCTCCCCACTGTCGTACTGTCATCTCTCAGATGTTAGGGATCTCCACGTTCTCTGATCGCTTGATCTATCTTGGTATCCCTATTTCAGGTCGGCGGCCTTGCCAGCAGGATTTTGGAGACCTTGATCGTCGGATTTCTGCTTGTTTGGATCGATGGCAGCTGTCTGGTCTTTCTATGATGGGCCGCATTACCTTCATTCGATCTATTCTCACGTCGATGCCTCTCTATTTGTTATCCAATACTATGGTTGCGACCACCTGTCTCCGACGGATTGAGAGACGTATTCGGGACTTTCTTTGAGCGTCTATGCAGGGGGTCATGGTCTGCATCTTTTGGCCTGGGACATAGTTTGTTTGCCTATTTCCGAGGGTGGCCTTGGAATTCAGTCCTTGGTTCTTCGTCGTGAGGCTATCATTGCAAGGCATGCTTCTAGATTCCTGTTGGACCCTCATTGCTTTTGGAGTTCTATTATGCGTGACAGATACGGGGGCCGATCTTCTGATTCGGCTTTTTGCTCCCCTCACGGATGTTCCTTCGTTTGGTGTGTGATCTGCGAGGTTGCTCCTACTGTTATGACTGATATTCATTGTATGATAGGGGACGGGACCTCAGTTGGTGTCATTCAGGATACTTGGATAGCAGACCTCCCTCTATGTCGATGGCCGACTTTTATCAGCTCTGAAGTTGATTCCTCTTTGCAGGTTTCATCTTTGATTTGCCAGGGGAATGCTGGCTGGAATGGCCCTATGGTGTCTCGGCTGTGTGGGCCGGAGCTGGCGCAAAGGATCTTTGCTATGCCCCTTCCTCTTTCCGCTGGCCCGGATATTAGACTGTAGCATCGTTCCTGTCTTCCTTGCATCCCCACCAGGGATCTGGTTGCCCGTCTTCGTTCTCCGACCTCGGGCCTTGGCAATGTTGCTTGGATTTGGCGTCTGCCATTCATCCTATAGGATCTAGCTTTTTTTGTGGAAGCTGAGGTGGGATCATCTACCTACCTGCACCCTTTTGGCTGATCGTGGTCTTCCTATATCGCCTCTCTGCCCGATATGTGGGATGCAGAATGAATCTGTTGATCATGTTATATTCATGTGTTCTCGTGCGTTTCAGATTTGGCAGCTGACCCACTTTACCCCTTGGTTGCTGGAGGATGGTCCTACCCAGCTTTCTTTTCTGCATACCATCCGGTTGGTTACTCAAAGTGGTCCCCGCTCTCAGGGAGTTTTATATGCCTATTTGGCTTATCACATTTGGTTGACTCGGAACCAAATTGTCTTTGCTGAGGAGACGGCCTTACCGCAGGTGGTTTTCTGCCGTGCTCTCTGTCATACCCGGGAGTACATTCACTATCATTTTGGCATTCACACTGATGGGCCTGGTCACTGGGACTCCCCTGCTGCTTCGGCAGCGCACCGTTCTACGGTTTTTATCTCTTGGGAGCCCCCACCCCTGGGTTTCGTCAAAGTGAATTTCGATGGTTCTGTCTCCAATCGATGTGCTGGTTCTGGATTTCTCATTCGTGGGTTAGAAGGTCAGTTACTTGCGGCTGGCGGTCATAGTTCTATTGATATTTCAGTCCCTATGGCGGAGCTCCAGGCTGCTTGGGCGGGCATCACTTATGATGTTCGTCATTTGGGCTATCACAGGCTGATCATTGAGGGTGACTCTCTTTCGGTTATCAGGTGGATTAGGCGGGAGGGGGATTCTTCTTCTCTTCAAAATCCCTGATTAGAGATATTATAGTCTCTCTCCAGAGTACTTGTACCTCTGTGATTCGTCATATTTATAGGAAAGCTAATGCAGCGGCCGATTGGGTTGCTTCTTTTGCTGCTCGCCAATCTGGTCAGTGAGAGTGGCATGCTGGTGTCCCTTACCCTGTTATTTTGCATCAAATATTGTTCTCTGATAATTCGGGTTTGACTCGCATCAGAGTGGTGTGATCGCTCACTTGTAACAAAAAAATAAAATAAAATAAAAAAAAACAATCCCTTATAATTTTGATTTTCTTCCCGTGAATTAGTTTGGGTGACCGTGAGATGGAGAGATAGATAGGTCCTGTGCATCAACTGGAGCTGAATTAAAGGGGACTCGAGATATATAATGCGTTCCAAGCTGGCCGAACAAAACCAAAACATCGAGCAAAAGCTTTGTTTTGCTTCGCTCCTTCCGTGATAATTCCAGCCCGGTATAATTGGAGAGTGGAAGACCAAGAATCAATCGCTCCTGATAGTCATTCTGTGTCGAATGCCCCTCCCGTCTAGCAAAAATCACTGTAATAATGGTATAATTTTCCCTGCATCATATGTTCTAATATAACATTTTCAAATCATAATTAATGATATCCCTATTTACTATAATTTAGTTTTAAATTAAATCGGTTTGATATAACCAATTATAAATCTTGTCGTGGAAAGTGGTAAATATCCTACTTACTACTACGAATAAATCTATATATTTTTGATTTCATTGGGTTGAGCTTTTTCTTTGCCCGTTAGAAGACAGATGATGCCACATTGATACGAAGCTAGAGGGATCATCACAGAGTAAGGATGGTAATTAGATGGGGTTAGGCTAAAAATAGATCGAGTCTAATGCAGGTTGATCTTAAAATTCATCAATCTAAATTCGATCTATTTATGAAATAGATTAGAATTTCAAACATAAAATTAGCATATTTAATAAGCAGATAACAACCCAATTTACTTGATCTATTTATTCAACAGGTCATAACAGATCAGATTGACAGCAATAATATAAAGTATATAAGTGCTTTCTTCTTATAAGTTATAATATAAGATGGTTTAGAAAAATGGGCCACACTTGACTCAACCCTTCTAGCTATTTAAACAGGCTTGACGAGTTAAGGACATAAAATCTAAATTAGACTTGCTTAATAAACGAATCAAGATGGGATAATCGGTTGATGACTCAAACTTTCTTAACTCAAATTCAAACCCATTTATTACAAATTGGATGAACGGATCGGATCTAATATTCCCAACCCAATTAGAGAACGACGTTAATTGCATTTCTTCCTCACATGGTTGGCTCTTGGTGCATGACTTCTCGTACCAGGATGCTTTCTCCCTGCAAGGGATATCGCTAAACACTTGTGGGAGGAGGCAAACCCTTTTCTAAGCTCGGAGGAGGCCAAACCTATTTAGATCACCCAAGAGTGGGAAACAAGCATGAACTGCAAAAATTGAAAAAATTTCCAACGAGTAAATGTCGCATAGTTCATATAGTCATGATATTAATTTTCTTTTTCATTTTTATTTAGCCGTGACTGCTGTCATTTAGATGTTTTAGTCACCTGCTAAACATATAGAGTTCTATGTCACCACTCTTTCAATATTTTGACATTACCAGAATGGCGTGATTCTTTTCATGGTTGCTTCTGCTTCCATTAATCTATTTAGTTTCATTTTGGAGGAATGATGAGGTTTAACCCTCTGTTTGAATCCCAAATTTGGCTCTTATTTTATCAGACAACGTTCGTCCGTTCCTTCTTTCTTCCATAAAAGAAAGGAAAAGTCTTTGTACACCACCCCCGGTGCAGCAAGGCCTACGTGGACTGCACCGCCTCTTCTGATTGGTCCACGTGGCTCTTACGTGGATGACCTGCCGGACGGTATGGCTCTGCTTTGATGTTACGTTCTGAACGTGACGGCCATTTGAAGTAGTTCGTTTTTTTTTAAAATTAGCGTGCGGATGAAAATGCCCTTTCCCTCCATCCTAGCGCCATTTTACGTTGAATTTTATCTGTGCAAGAAGAACTCTCTCTTCCCCCCCTCGCTCTAAGAGTCCGGATGCTGCCCTTTCCCTCCATCCTAGCGCCAATTTATGTTGGATTTCATCTCTGCAAGAAGAACTCTTTCTTCCCCTCCCTCGCTCTGAGAGTCCGGATGCTAAGGAATCAGTTGAGCATGAACCTACGCCCTCGCTCTGAAGTCCGGTCGACAGGAAATATTTCAGCTTCGAGGCTGAAAAACCTGGCTACTGGAGTCTACTGGAGTCTTCAAATATAAAAGTTTATCCAATGAGTTTTTCCTTGCCAAAACCTCACGTAGATGTTCGCTTCTCTCTCTAAATTCGGCCAGGTCTGTAAGATGGGCCTCAGCTGCCTTCGTTATCTCTTCGTTAATTGCTTTTAAAAGGCTCCTTTTTTCCTTCATCTGCTTGGGAATGCTAGTCATGTTTCTCGAAACTCTCATTTGATCTTCGAAAGTAATGACAGGAAAACAGAGAGAATCCCCATGACACCCTACTTCAAATTCGGCCGAAAATCCTTCGCGACACCCCAGTGGAAAGTTCACGATACCCTAGCTTTAAGGTGACGACACCCGTCGTTAGAACTGACCACGGAGAGAATCCCCGCAACAGCCCAGGAGGATTGAATTCGACCGAAAATCCTTCGCGACACCCCAGTGGAAACCTTACGACACCCTAGCTTTAAGGCGATGACACCCATCCTTTAAACTGACCACGGAGAGAATCCCCATGACACCCCAGGAGGATTGGATTTTGGCCGAAAATCCTTCCTACGCCCTCGCTCTGAGAGTCCGGTCGACAGGAAATATTTCAGCTTTGAGGCTGAAAAACCTAGCTACTGGAGTCTACTGGAGTCTTCAAATATAAAAGTTTATCCAATGAGTTTTTCCTTGCCAAAACCTCACGTAGATATTCGCTTCTCTCTCTGAATTCGGCTAGGTCTGTAATATGGGCCTCAGCTGCCTTCGTTATCTCTTCGTCAATTGCTTTTAAAAGGCTCCTTTTTCCTCCATCTGCTTGGGAATGCTAGTCATGTTTCTCGAGACTCCCATTTGATCTTCGAAAGTAATGACAGGAAAACAGAGAGAATCCCCGCGACACCCTACTTCAAATTCGGCCGAAAATCCTTTGCGACACCTTAGTGGAAAGTTCACGACACCCTAGCTTTAAGGCAACGACACCCGTCGTTAGAACTGACCATGGAGAGAATCCCCACGACACCCTAGTTCTAATTCGGCCAAAAATCATTCGCGACACCCCAGTTGAAATCTCACGACACCCTAGCTCTAAGGAGACGATACCCGTGCTTAATATTGACCACGGAGAGAATCCCAGCGACACCCTAGTTCAAATTCGGCCGTAAATCCTTCGCGACACCCCAGTTGAAATCCCACGACACCCTAGCTTTAGGGCGACGACACCCGTGCTTACAAATGACCACATAGAGAGTCCCCAGCGACACCCTAGTCGAATTCGGCCGTAAATCCTTCGCGACACCCCAGTCGAAATATCACGACACCCTAGCTTTAGGGCGACGACACCCGTGCTTAAAACTGACCATGGAGAGAATCCCCACGACACCCCTGTGGAATTCGGCCGAAAATCATTCGCGACACCCCAGTTGAAATCTCACGATACCCTAGCTCTAAGGAGACAACACCCGTGCTTAAAACTAACCACGGAGATAATCCCAGCGACACCCTAGTTCGAATTCGGCCGTAAATCCTTCGCGACACCCCAGTTGAAATTTCACGACACCCAAGCTTTAGGGCGACGACACCCGTGCTTACAAATGACCACATAGAGAGTCCCTGGCGACACCCTAGTCAAATTCGGCCGTAAATCCTTTGCGACACCCCAGTCGAAATATCACGACACCCTAGCTTTAGAGCGACGACACCCGTGCGTAAAACTGACCACGGAGAGAATCCCGCGACACCCCTGTAGAATTCGGCCGAAAATCATTCGCGACACCCCAGTTGAAATCTCACGACACCCTAGCTCTAAGGAGACGACACCCGTGCTTAAAACTGACCACGAAGATAATCCCAGTGACACCCTAGTTCGAATTCGGCCGTAAATCCTTCGCGACACCCCAGTTGAAATCCCACGACACCCTAGCTTTAGGGCGACGACACCCGTGCTTACAAATGACCACATAGAGAGTCCCCGGTGAAACCCTAGTCAAATTCGGCCATAAATCCTTCGTGACACCCCAGTCAAAATATCACGACACCCTAGCTTTAGGGCGACGACACCCGTGCTTAAAACTGACCACGGAGAGAATCCCCGTGACACCCCTATGGAATTCGGTCGAAAATCATTCGCAACACCCCAGTTGAAATCTCACGACACCCTAGCTCTAAGGAGACGACACCCATGCTTAAAACTGACCACGGAGATAATCCCAGCGACACCCTAGTTCGAATTCGGCCATAAATCCTTCACGACAACCCAGTTGAAATCCCACGACACCCTAGCTTTAGGGCGACGACACCCGTGTTTACAAATGACCACATAGAGAGTCTTCGGCGACACCCTAGTCGAATTCGGCCGTAAATCCTTCACGACACCCCAGTTGAAATCTCACGACACCCTAGCTTTAAGGCGATGACACCCATGCTTGAACAAGGCGGGAATTTGACGTCACCCTAGTACTATTCGATGACACCCTATAACTCAGCCATGCCATCTTTCCGAGAAAAGTTGCAAAACGTGGGCAGTTCCTATGGGTTTGCGGGTCACTGTGATGTGATCGTGGCGATCCGGGTGTCCTTTTGTATTTCTCTGAGGTCGGCATAAACCCTAGAAAAAGTACTCATTCGTCTGTTGCTCGAGAAGCCATCCTTTTGCTCAAGAAGCCATCCTTCGTCTCTTGCTCGAGAAGCCACTGGTCTCCTTTTTCCTCCTAAATTTGTACCATAGTTCATTCTTCCGTATACTTCATTCATGGAGATGAGTGCTTTCGTTTGTGGATGAAGACCATGAACAAAGAAGAAGCAGACGGAGAAAATGGCGGAACAATGCAAGGACATGGTTCTTCGTTCGAATGAGGATGCGGCTCCTTCAGGTATGTTTATCACTATGTTAAAATATTATGACATCCTCTCTTAAAATTTCATGACAAGTATGTCTTCTGTCTTACCCCCTATTTCAATTGACAATAAAATTGTTCCAGTCCCCCCAGTGAAGGCTTCCCAGCTGTTTAAGAATAGCTGCAGGCCGGCAGTATACGTTCAGAAGGTTTGGAGGATGGGGTTCTCTAGACGGCATACAAAACTTATTCGAAGGACCCCATTTGGTGCCTTCATCGACATGCAGACGTTCACAGTCGACGGGCGACTGCTAGCAGACATCATCAGATGTCACAATGGAGGCGACGAGTTCATTTTTGCGGAAAGCCAGTTCTATTCAGTGCCGACGAAGTCGCACTCATTCTGGGACTTCCAGCTCATGGGAAGAAGATCGACACGTCTAGCCAAATGTTCAACGGAAGGTTGTTCAGACGGTTTGGCCAGGGTTTAGATCTTCGCCAAGAAGGTTTGGAGAAGTTGATATTTCAACTCCGATCATCTAAAGTACAGGAGGATGTCGAGGACACCGTCCGACTTTGGATCGCATACATGTTGGCCATATTTTTGGCTCCAAAGTCTAATCAGAGATGTCCATGGTATCTCATCCAGCACTTGGATGACTTAAGTCAACTGGATAGCATCGACTGGGCTTCGGCACTGAAGGAGTTGATTGTTCTGGCTCTCCAGAAATAGCTGCTTGCTTGCGTTCGAGGAGCCGGTGCACTCAAAGAATGCAAAAAAAGTTAGGAGGCAGCCTACCCTGTTCGGATGCTCGGCAGCACTGGTGGTAAGGATTATTGAGACGCATAATTAGTGTTCTTAGTAAATTTTTTTTGTAATATTACATTATTTAATATCTAAAAAAATATCATGTTCAGGCGTGGTTCCTCGAGCATACATCAATGCGAGAACCAGCATACCCTGATAAACTGCCCGGCTGTTGAAGTGGTATGACCACCAAATAAAGATCCAATCGGTTCGGGTTGCCGACTTGCAGCCTCACGACTTGGTAAGCTAGTTCATTGCTCCATTGCTCTGACCATATTTTTCAACTTAATGCATCAATATGTTCACTTAATATTAATTTATTATCATCTTGCATTGCAGATGGAGGGAGCTACTGTACCATTGCCAGAAGAGCGCTGGCTTCTCACTCAGCATAATGTAGCATCCCCTCAACCAACATATACCTGCGCCCCTCAACCAACGGATAACTGAGCAGGATGTGCCGAGTTGAGGACTGAATTGGAGTGCGTTAAGGATCAACTCGACGATGTCAGGCACAGGCTGTCCATTGCTGAGAGCCTCCTCAGTTCACTGCTCAGAAAGGAAAGTAATGCAATAAATGAGGACAAGGGAGACGGGAAAACAGAGAAGGTGCATTCCTTGGAGTTGGTCCTCCGCGAGCCTAGTAATGGAAATATTGAAGATAAGAAGATGAAGGAGGACCATTCATCCGAGTGTCCAATTGAGATGAGGAATGCAAAAGTAGAGGAGAAGAGATTGGAGGGGGATTTATTGGATGTTAAAACAGAGCATGGGAATGAAAATAAAGATGAGTCCATATCCGGAAATAAACTTGGCACCCCTGCGCCAAAGGATGATAATATGGACATAGAAATCATTGGAGTGCCTTTGCTTGTTAGGAGGGTTAAAAAAGAGCCGAGGAAGCGTAAGGCATCCACGGTCGTCGGAGAATGTTATAAGACAACCCGTCCTAAAAAGTCGACGAAGACAGTGGGCACATCAAAGCCCAACACAACGGTCGAAGATGACCAAATTATTATTCAAAATTTTTTGAGCGAGCGACTAACCGACGAGATCGTCTACACAAATATGTTTTCTGGCATTGTAACAAGAAAAAATCTTCAAGATCTAATTAACAATGAAATGATAATAGATGATGTAAGTATAAGCCCAACACAACGATCGAAGATGACCAAATTATTATTCAAATTTTTTTGAGCCAGCGACTAACCGACGAGATCGTCTACACAAATATGTTTTCTGGCGTTGTAACAAGAAAAAATCTTCAAGATCTCATTAACAATGAAATGATAATAGATGATGTAAGTATATCAAGAAACCTGTTCTAGTTGTTGATTTTAAAATTATATTAATCGGTTTACATTGCATTGGCAGATAATTGATTCCGGCCAGGAGTTTCTGATGCGCAACTGGACAGAGCATCCTGACCGATACCATAAGTGCATATTTGCATCAGTTTTCGTATCTGCTCTGTGTCTGACTTCCTCATCACCTGCTCATGAACTTACTGGAACATCAGGGGCTGCGATATTTGACAATGTATCGGATGAAGATAAGGCCCAATTCCGGTTTCTTTTCACCATAATAAACTCTGATAACTCGCACTGACATTTGGTTGCTGTCGACATGGAAAGAAAGGTGTTCATGCACATGAATTCATTGAAACGTAACCCGAAGTACAAGGCCAATGCAAGGAAATGGCATACAATTCTAGGCCACATATTCCATATCTACTGCGATAAGAAGGAAGCGATGACTTGGCCGATGGAAGATATTTCGGATTGTCCATGCCAACCGACCGGATCGCTGGATTGCGGCCTATACTGTCTGAGATACATGGAATGTCTTGCTCGACGGGACAATCCCAATATGAAGATGGATTTCACGGATGAGGAAGTCAGAGATTACCGGCGACACTTAGCTGTGACGATATTGAGAGAGGGCCTGAACAAAAAGATTAGCGACATTGTCGAAAAATGTTCTTAATTTTTTTATTCTTCTTTGAATGAAAATTGAATGTAATTTATTTATATTAATACTGATTAATATTTAATGCAATTGCACAAATTTTATATTGCGAGTAGGGGTGTCCTCGATGTATTCATATGTTTGCCTTCGTATGTTTCCGTCTTTCGGGTGTCGCCGCGCAAGAGCTAGGGTGTCGTTAGCCAAGAGTTGGGGTATCGTCGCGCTAAAATCTTCGGTGTCGGTTCGCGAGTACTGGGATGTCGTAGGTTTCCGCCTTTCGGGTGTCGCCTTGCAAGAGCTAGGGTGTCGTTAGCCATGAGCTGGGGTGTCATCGCGCAAAAATCTTCGGTGTCGGTTCGCGAGTACTGGGATGTCATAGGTTTCCGCCTTTTGGATGTCGCCGCGCAAGAGCTAGGGAGTCATTAGCCAAGAGTGGGGTGTCGTCGCGATAAAATCTTTGGTGTCGGTTCGCGAGTACTGGGATGTCGTAGGTTTCGCCTTTCGGGTGTCGCCGCGCAAGAGCTAGGGTGTCGTTATCCAAAAGCTGGGGTGTCGTCGCGCTAAAATCTTCGGTGTCGTTCGCGAGTACTGGGATGTCGTAGGTTTCCGCCTTTCGGGTGTCGTCGCGCAAGAGCTAGGGTGTCGTTAGCCAAGAGCTGGGGTGTCGTCGTGCTAAAATCTTCGGTGTCGGTTCGCGAGTACTAGGATGTCGTAGGTTTCCGCCTTTCGGGTGTCGCCGCGCAAGAGCTAGGGTGTCGTTATCCAAAAGCTGGGGTGTCGTCGCGCTAAAATCTTCGGTGTCAGTTCGCGAGTACTGGGATGTCGTAGGTTTCCGCTTTCGGGTGTCGTCGCGCAAGAGCTAGGGTGTCGTTAGCCATGAGCTGGGGTGTCGTCGCGCAAAAATCTTCGGTGTCCATTCGCGAGTACTAGGATGTCGTAGGTTTCTGCCTTTCGGGTGTCGCCGCGCAAGAGCTCGGGAGTCGTTAGCCAAGAGTTGGGGTGTCGCCACGCAAGAGCTAGGGAGTCGTTAGCCAAGAGCTGGGGTGTCATCGTGCTAAAAACACTTTATTTTACTGAAATAGACACCCTATTTTGAAAGCACTTCATTTGCGACCAATCCACCCTAATTCAAAAGTTACGACACCCGTGTTTATATATGCTCTTGTGTAAGTTGACTCAATACATAAGCATCAAATTCGTCCATCAAAGTTTCGGAAGGTGGAACAATTCTCTCCAGGTCCTCTTCAGTATTAATAGACTGCAAACAAGTCTGCCTGATGCTTGAAGCAGCTCTTTCCTTGACCTGATTTTTTCTTGATCTTTTTGACTTCTTCTCGACTCCACTCTTTAATCTGTTCTCTCTCGGGCGACCTTTCATCCTAATTTGTTCAGGATCTTGAATTACAAGCTCTGTACATGGTTTAGCTGCGCAGTTGGCATCCACGGCAATTTTGAATATAGGTGTTAGACCATCCATCACTACATTAAATGCATCTTCAGACATGGAGGCTATCTCTGCGAGCTTCGTCATCCGATGACTCAGCAAACTATATCTACAATCATTAACATAATATTAACAATAACAAATATTAAGACATTTTAATTAAAAAATTATCACTGCGTACCATGATTTTCGTGTGCTTTTATCATAACCCTCAGTATTGCAGTCGAATTCGTCGAATTGGTATTTCATGTCCTTGCACCATCTCTTCAAGAAGTATTTATCTGGTAAACGAAATACGTCACTTTGATGAAGAACCAACAGGGCATGCCTACACAGGTACCCCTTGAACTGAAAGGATCGGCACTGGCATTGGACATCCTCAATATTTCTATCGTATGACACGATATAATCTTTGATCATCTCCTTGCCATTCCATCGACTTCAATCCTTTCATACGACTTTACGGAATATAAACAACTGTTGCCAGCTTCCTTGATCAATTTTGTATTTGATGCAGCCATTTCAAGGATCTCATTCTGAAATTTTTTGAAAATGCGCCTTGTATACCTTCCTGCAGCTTGTCTCTCAAAAGGTGATGATGTCTTTAGGAAAGCAATCGTTTGCAACGTCCTATTATCTTCCTCATTTTTGGCCTCGTATCTTTTTCCAAGGCATCTTCGTACTTACTTATGAACTCCGTTAGTGTTGTCTTCGAATTTATAAACCCATCGAAGAAGTGATTAATGCCCTCGCTCCTTTGTGAAGATGACATCCCTGTTCAAAATTTTGTCAACAAAAAAAAAAGCGTTTAACGCGAACATGAACCAAAGACAATGACATACAAACCTGCGAAGAATGTATCCTTTAGGTAAACTGGGACCCATTTATCCCGACATTCGTAAAGGACATTGAACCAATCTATAGACTTGCATTCTTTATATTTCTCCATAACATGTGCCCACCTTTCCTCGAATGACTGTATGGTCAATGAATCATATATCGCCTCATCGAAATCAACCATAAACTTGGGATTTGCCATGCAAATGTGGCCAATCTTTTCAGTATCTTCTTCAATATATGCCAAAGACAAAATCGATGTCGTGTGTTAGGAAAAACTTCTTTGACAGCAGCCTCGATTGCCTTATCTTGGTCAGTTATTATGGCAATAGGTGCTTGACCACCATTTGCATCCAGCCATGTCTGAAAAACCCATTTATATCTCAGTACTCTCATCAGACAACAATGCGCATCCAAGCAAGGTGGACTGTCCATGATGGTTGACCCCAACGAATGGACAAAAAGGCATTTGATATCTGTTTGTCAAGTACGTTGAGTCAAAGCTTAGAACATCACCGAAGTATGTGCATGCCAATCTTGACCTTGGATGAATCCAGAAGACAGACCTCAGATGACCATTATCATTGAGGTCTAAGGAATAGAAGAAATTGGGATTTCTGAGTTGCATTTCGGCGAAATGAATTACCATCGACTGAGCATCTCCTTCTTTCAGCTTAGACTGACGTTCGCGACAAATGAAGTTACGAGCATCCTTCTCGGTGAAATCCAATTGTCTTCTGCCCCCTTTTCTCCTTGCTATGGCAGAGTATATCTGAGTCGTCGGAACATTCACGGCATGTAAATTGCTGATCTCTGCCTTCTCTGGTGTGCTGATCCTCCTATGCGACCGTAGATAACCAGTTGATGTTATGGACATCCCATGGTTATGTTCTAGAGAAACCTCATCCAATATCCACTTACCACTTGTAGCATTCAGTCTTGCTTTTATGGATGCCATACAATCAACTTTCCCAGTATCCCTATGATTCATACTCTTCTCTGATTTTCTAGATTTTCCTTGCCTCCAACACGCCAGGTGCTTGAAGCAAAGTTGTTTTTTGTTGTTGGCCCTGCTACACACTGTTGTGATTCCAAAACCAACTCGTTTCGCGTATCCATTGTAGAACGTATATACATCATCTGCTGAATTGAATTCCATTCCAGTTTGAGGAACTACAATATCATCCACTGCATTTGGAGCGACGGGTGAAGGTGCACGGCCGGGAGTGTTATCGATTTCTTTCCGATCTACAATTTCAGCATCAACTGTGAAAATATAGGCACGCAGTCATGAACAATGATATCCATAGATTTAGTTGTCAATATATGCTGACAAAGGATTAGATTTAGGACACGAAGGTTAAAACAATACAACACCCCAGTTATCATCTCACGACACCCTAGCTTTAAGGCGACGACACCCGTGGGTTCACTGTTAATGCACGAGTGTCGTCACCTTAAAGCTAGGGTGTCGTGAGCTTTCAACAGGGGTGTCTCGAAGGAGTTTTGGCCAAAATCTAATTCTCCCTGGGGTGTCGCGGGGATCTCCGCGCGGTCAGTTCTAAGCACGGGTGTCGTAGCATTAGTGCTGGGGTGTCATGAGATTTCAACTGGGGTGTCACGAAGGAGTTTCGGCCGAATTCGACAAGGGGTGTCGCGGGGGTTCTCTGTGATCAGTTCTAAGCACGGGTGTCGTCGCCTTAAAGCTAGGGTGTCATGAGCTTTCAACAGGGTGTCTGAAGGAGTTTCGGCCGAAATCTAATTCTCCCTGGGGTGTCGCGGGGATTCTCCGCGCGGTCAGTTCTAAGCACGGGTGTCGTCGCCTTAAAGCTAGGGTGTCGTGAGCTTTCAACAGGGGTGTCTCGAAGGAGTTTCGGTCGAAATTCAATTCTCCCTGGGGTGTCGCGGGGATTCTCCGCGCGGTCAGTTCTAAGCATGGGTGTCGTAGCATTGGTGTTGGGGTGTCATGAGATTTCAACTGGGGTGTCACAAGGAGTTTCGGCCGAATTCGACAAGGGGTGTCGCGGGGGTTCTCTCCGTGATCAGTTCTAAGCACGGGTGTCGTCGCCTTAAAGCTAGGGTGTCGTGAGCTTTCAACAGGGGTGTCTCGAAGGAGTTTCGGTCGAAATCCAATTCTCCCTGGGGTGTCGCGGGGATTCTCCGCGTGATCAGTTCTAAGCACGGGTGTCGTAGCATTGGTGCTGGGGTGTCATGAGATTTCAACTGGGGTGTCACGAAGGAGTTTCGACCGAATTCGACAAGGGGTGTTGCGGGGGTTCTCTCCGTGATCAGTTCTAAGCACGGGTGTCATCGCCTTAAAGCTAGGGTGTCGTGAGCTTTCAACAGGGGTGTCTCGAAGGAGTTTCGGCCGAAATCCAATTCTTCCTGGGGTGTCGCGGGGATTCTCCGTGCGGTCAGTTCTAAGCACGGGTGTCGTCGCCTTAAAGCTATGGTGTCGTGAGCTTTCAACAGGGGTGTCTCAAAGGAGTTTCGGCCGAAATCCAATTCTCCTGGTGTGTCGCGGGGATTCTCTCCGTGGTCAGTTCTAAGCACGGGTGTCGTAGCATTGATGCTAGGGTGTCGTGAGGTTTCAAGTGGGGTGTCGCGAAGGAGTTTCGGCCGAAATCCAAATCATCCTTGGGTGTCATGAGGTTTCCTCTTGGGACGACGTAAAACTTACTATGGTAACCGGGTATTTGGCTTCACGAAACTCTCTTATGTTCCCCATCCCTCGAAACTCAACGAGGGGGGGGGGGGCACACCAATTCGATTCCTGTGAACCGCCCACTGAGATGGTGGCGCGTGGAAATCGAAACACCCGCCAGGAGTACCTTAAATATGGATGGGGGAATACCATCGTTAATCACCTTTTCAGCTAATCTTCCAAACTTTTTTTATACTGAGATGACTTCTAGAGGCGAGGGGCGATCTACTGGCACCCATGGGAGCCACCGTACAACGGTAACCGTCGATGCGGAGGTCTTTGCGTCGTCGCTCGCAATCAGCGAGCGACTCAACAGGGCGGCCGAGCAATACATGGCCGTTTCAATGAGACAGATCGAGGTCCTGCTTCGGGCCAACAGCCGACTGGAGTCGCAAGTAGAGTCCCTCCAGCGCCAGATCACCGAGTTAGCCCCACAATGTGGGGGGAGCTCGGCAGCGACCGAAGCAGATGACAAGCCCCTGTGAGGGCTCATGTACTTTTTTCTTTTCTTTCCATCTTCTCTTTATTTTTGTGATGAATAAAAATAAATTTTAGTAACTTGGGTGTCGCGGGCCTTATCGCCGTGGTCAGTTATAAGCACGGGTGTCGTCAGATGAGAGCTAGGGTGTCGTGAAATTTCAACTGGGGTGTCACGAACGACGACAGCACTGACTCAGGCTGTTAACGACACCCCAGTTCTCATCTGACGACACCCTAGCTTTAAGGCGACGACACCGATGACGTGACTATTAAAGCGGGGTGTCGCGGGGATTGTTCTCCATA